>BPLS01000511.1:1258776-1269044 GCA_019656275.1 Rhododendron kiyosumense | reverse complement strand
CTGGTACATTTGGCCTCCTATCAAGAGTAGCTCATGAAGAGCTACAACAAGCATGTACACCCACGAGAGTTTGCCGACCAACAGGACCGCTTTGGTCGAAAGTGGGGGAAATGATAGAACCCTGGAAATTTAGTTGGACCTCGCCGAGGAATGGAGGGAATGGGCCCTGGTACATTTGGCCTCCTATCAAGAGTAGCTCATGAAGAGCTACAACAAGCATGTACAACCACGAGAGTTCGGTGTTGGGGACTTGGTGCTACGAAAGGTGCTCAACAACACCAAATTAAAGAATGAGGGCAAGTTGGGGGCCAACTGGGAAAGTCTGTATCAAGTAACTGAGATTGTGGGCATAGGGGCTTATTGGCTAGTAGACTAGGACGTGAAACCGGTCCCAAGGCCTTGGAATGTCCACAATTTGAGAAAGTTCTTTGTTTAAAAGACTTCAGTTTATTTTCATTCCGTTTTAGGATGCATAACGTGATTGTGTGGGAGTTATGAATAAAGTTCCTTTGTTTTTTATTATTTGTTAGTTGTAACGGGTACGGGTAACGCCCCCCTGGGTTTAAAGATTATGAATAAAATCCTACTTTTGTAGTGCGTATGAATTTTCAAAAATTTTTTATCTTTTCTTTTTTATGGCCAATTACTCAGCGGTTCTATTATTTCCTGTCTCCATAGGAATACGGAGTCAGAAACATATCAAAGGCTCGTTCTCCCTTCGTATTGGGGAGCAGAGGATGGGCACGCATACCCTAGCGCGTACGAACAAACGCAAAGATTGGCTAAGTATGACAACACTTAGAATTTGTCCAAGTATGAAAAAACTTGGGTGGATATGAACACATGCGTAGGTTTATAATTTGTCCAAGTACGAAAAAACTTGGGTGCATATGAACACATGCGCAAGTTTACTAAGTATGAAAAACTTAGGTGCACGGATTTACTAAGTATGAAAGACTTAGGTGCACAGGTTACTAAGTATGAAAAACTTAGGTGCACGGATTCATTAAGAATGAATAAATTAGGTACATGGGTTTGCTAAGTCTAAAATACTTAGGAGCGTACGAGCAAACGCTCAAACTTTCTACAATATGAAATGCTTAGAGTTTGTCTACTTGTCCAAACTTGGGTGCATACGCATACATGCATAGATTTACTAAGTCTGAAAAAACTTAGGCGTAAGCACAAACATGTGTTTTTGGTAGGGAAACCAAACATGTCAACCCTGCCAAGTACGATACAATTGGATATATTCGGTGAACCCTGAGAAGTTGAAACAACGAACAACGCTTAAGCAAGTAGATAGCAAGCATCCATGAGAGTTTCCTAGGCCACGAAGGGCCTACCATAGCAGCTAGGGCCACGAAGGGCCACCGAACAAAGTTAAATGCCACGAGGGCTCAAAAACTTGTGTTTGGAAATGTATTAGTGCCTCGCAGGGCTGAATCTAAGGTCACGCAAGACCTGCGAACTTAACGAAATAGTGTTTTTAGAGTTAAGGGGAGAAGTGTTTTTCCACTTACCTATTCCTCCAGGGGCAGGTCTTGAACGGCAATAGGGGTAGCTTGGACAGTACTATCTCTCATAGCTGTGCTCTCGGTATGAGTACCACTGTTGGCTTCCTTCTGGCCAGGGTTGGTAACATTTCTTGGTTCCTGGTCGGGTGTTTTACCATTTAATTCCTTGTGCAAGCTATCCTCTTCCTCTGCAAATTCCTCCTCAGGTACGACTTGGGTGCTCGGGAGATCGTTCTCAATACACAATGGGGATGTCTTGGCAACTTCGGCTTTTGTCAGACAGGCGGCCCGCGCTGCTACCCAAATTTCATCTTGGATCTTGGACATCTGGGTTTTATAATTTTTTTGTAGCAGCATCAATGCCTTCTGCATAACCACGATTGCGGGCGTCTTTTGCTCCAGTCTTGGTAACCTGCAGCTCAGCAAGGGCTTGGCTAAGACTGTCTTCAGCACCCGCCAACTTGGTCTTCAGACCCTTCGCCATGTCAATAGCTTTGTTCCTCTCTCCCTTAAGCCTCGCAAGTGAGTTGCTCAACATTGTATTCTCCCTAGCTAACCTTGCATGCCCGGGCTCTGCGTAATCCAGTTTCTCGGAAATGGCCACCATCTTTTGCATGGCATGAAATTATGAAGTGTCAGTAAAATGGCAATAGGGGCGATAAGAAGAGCAGGGTACAAAAAAGAAACAACAAAGGTTACGTTGATGTTGTTGACCATAAAAGACCCAAGGAGTTTAGAAGGGGGGCTCTCAATTTCCTTCTTCATGTCGACGGGCAATAATAGGGCCTGAGATAGGGCCAATGCAGTTTCTTCGGAGTCAGCGCTATCTCCAACGCTCACAGAGCGGTTGCCTCGGACAAGTTGAGGAGCCCAGGTGAGGGCAGAGACAAGGAAATCTTGAAGCTGGGCATTCTCTGTATTCGGCAGAAGAGTTTGGCCGTTGACGTTTGTCACGATGACCAACAGTGACTTCTTTGGGAGAAAAGCCCGGGGGAATGTCAGATTGAGGAGCTACCTGACGGCCGTGAGAAGTTCCACATCCTTGAGCGGTGCCCCGGCCATGTGACGTGCCATGGCCCTGACCACAACCGGGAAGGTTGAGAAGGCTGCTGAGGTCAATTGGTTGACTCATACCTTGGTTAGGCAGTGGGGGCGAGGGAGAATAACCTCTTGAAGATGAGGTGGACACGTCCTCGGCCAGAAGAATGGGCTCGTCAGGAATTGGAGGAGTCCGTGGTCGGCTGCTTCTTTCTTGAATATGGATTGAGGAAGAAGAGTTTGGAAGACCTTGATCGTCTGTGGCACGTGTGCCCGTCGATGAACCCAGCGTAGGAAGCCCTGTAACCCAGAAGCACTTGAGCTGCTCTTGCTCGGCCAGCCAAGCAGGTCCCTTGTCTGTTGAATGCAAGTGCTCGGCGGATGTCCGCTACATGGACCAAGGGAGTGATGATGTCATGACCTTGATTGACATTTGTAGCTACAAGAGAACATGGCGGAAAAGTTAGCCAATAACAAAGAAGCTTTAAATAGTAAAGAACAATGTTCTAAAACAAAGAATTAATCAGTGATTAATCGCTGGCGGGGCCTATCTGATTAGGCCCGACTAACCATTAATCACCGATTACTAATTAATAATTGCCCGATTAATAGCTCAAAGGTGGCCGACCGCCCGACAAGCACCTAGCGACTCTTAGAACATTGGTAAAGAACAGATAAACAGAACGAGAAGAAAGAACTAACGTGATGAGCCAAATTTATGAGGGGCATGGAAACCCATCACCTGGCCATCCTCATTTCTAGGCTTGAAGTTCCCCATGATAATAAGGAAATCGTCATCATCCCCCCGAGCAGAGTTAGGAAGCTCAAGAACAAACTTTTTCCTAGAGTCCCTACTCTTCAGATAGTATGTAAGGGCGTCCTTGGTTTTGGAAATACTATAGAGATAATGAATGTCGTGCAAACCTAGGGAGGTGCCTAGCATTTCATTGAGGGCATTTATGCCCATGACAACCCGAAAGAAATTGGCAGACACCTGCATAGGTGAAAGCCTGTAATGGGCCAGAACTTGTCGAAGCAAAGGGGCCAAAGGGAACCTAACACTGCTCTCCACGACGGCGGCGACAGGAATGTGACAGGTGTCGTTGTTGGGACACTCACGAACAGCGTCCTCAGGGGCGAGGGCGGTGGCAATATTGTCAGGGATCTCGTAACGAGCCCTGAAGTCAGTCATGGCTTGTGGGGTACTACAATATTTCCTAATCTCCCCATTTTTTCAGAACAGAAAAGAAAAACAAACAAAAAACCGTAAATCTACGAAGAACGATTGAAACGAGAATGTGGAATGGGTAGTGGTGACTTACGAAACGGAAGTTGAGTGAACTTGGTGTAGAAAGGAGGGGCCTTGAGGTGGTGAACAGTGCTCCAATGGCAGAAGTGCACACTCTTCTTTCTACAGAGAAAGTCTAGAGAGAAGGAATGGGGTTTTAAAATAGGGATGAAATCCCCTAAGTACTCCATTCTCTGGGGTGGTATGTGTGAAATGTCACCCATACGCCGTTTGTGTGTCTCGTTTTACGTAAACGTCCGTTTGCATTATGGAGCACGCCACGTGTAAAGGCAGGAGCAGGAAAAGCCTGCCCAGCTCAAACGATGGGACGTTTGGTTTGGCCCAAAGGAGAAAGTTGCACCAATTGTGGTTTATTGGCATGGGGGAGCAATGTAACATTGTTCGGCGATGGGAGCTTTGCTCGTCATTTGAATAAAAATAGCAAGTAAAGTTGGGGAGCAATTGTAGGGAGGTATTCCCGAACTGGCACAATTAGTACCCAAACACGTGGTACATGGGACCACATGGTAAATAAAACGGGTCACACTGCCGACTGAGAGGCCATTGGAAGAAGTAGTTTGTTTGGCAAAAGGGTAGCCGAACAGAGGAAGAACTCTAATAAAAGGTTCCAATACAGTTATACTCCACAAAGGAATTGGATCCCGTGAATAAAGGATCTGTGTGAATCTCCTAATGAAAGTAGGATGTTTGGCTAACTATGGAAAAAAGTCCTAAAGGACTAAGGAAGTAATTTTGACAAGGGAACAAGAATCTAGAGCGTCCTGGGTTTCCTATAAGAGATGTGAAACCTAGGGCAACAAGGATGCTTGGGCGGCAAGCATACGAATGTCTATATAAACAGAGTAAACTAGAGGTAAAAGGTACGCAATACGTTGCTTTCGTATTATTCTCCTACTGATAATTAGGATTTCATCTAGTAAGAGATACTAACTTAGGCATTGGAGTACCTTTGCCGACGAGAGGCAAGGGTGCGCTCACCCCTGTCTGTTTTGAAGATTAGGGTTCCGACGAGAAGCTAGGGTTTCGGTCAAGAGGCACGTGAAGCCGTTATACCAACATATTGCTATTTACACAGGGCAGTTTTTGTCCACCTACAGGGGTTATGGTTTCTTGTCACATGGATGCCACGTTTTCATTCCCTCTATTTTTTGTTGATGCTTGATTTTTAATGAGGTGACCTGAAAAGGATTGATGTGGCATTTCATTCAATTGTGCTTTAGAAATGCAATTGATTTGGCTATTTGGTTTCTTCTATTTTGGGAGTGTATTGGGGTTGTTATGGCTGTTCGGAGTAGAGGGAGAGAAGATATTTACTTTGTATGATGGGTATGATTATTTGATTTCTTTGAACTTCTCTAGGAGATGGGTCGAAAAATAACTTTAAATTTGCATTTGCTACTTTGTATTGCATTTGAAGAGTGAGGGTTGGTATGCTCTCAAACAGGCTTTTTCAGATTTTGAAGGACATGGTTCAACACATCAGTCTGAGCTAAGCTTTCAAACTTTCTGGCGTTGCTCGAGATGCTTTTAGCACTATGTATGTGGCATCCTGTGTGAACCCTTTGTCAGAGCCCTTATGCCTCTAAATTATAAGGTAAAAAAGGATTTGTGTAGCTAGTCTCAAAATACTAAAGATAACATTATGTGGATTGGGATTTAGGCGAATGCATTTTGTCATAGAGCTTGTTGAAGGTCAAGATGTTGTTTTACTTCTTATTGGATTTTAACAATGCTCTTTGAATTGCGGCTTTTGGTTGTTGGACATGTGAAGGATGGTCTTCTTATTCCTAAGGTGGTCAATGTTTCTGAATATGAGTTCTTCCTTGTTTTACATGACTGTTAATGAAGTGGGTTGGCTCCCATGGGCCTGCAAAGGCATCAACGCGTTGTTGCTTCCCAATCCTTTATGCAATAAGCCCATAATTGTTGACAACTTAGCTTGTCTAAACGACAATATTCATCATTTTTTATTTTGTTACTCAAAAGGAATTGAAATGGGAGTTCAGATCCAGTGGAGTATTACTTGGTTTATTCGCTCCAGAATTGGGGTTGAAAACAGGGTGGGATAAGCTATGAAGCATTGACACTCCAAAAGGTCGCCATATCCATGTGTCGGACACAGAGACATGCCCAAATACGTATTGGACACACCACGTGGCATGCCCCTTGATTTTTACGTGTTTTTGATAGGAGACATGCGAGCGACACAGTTGGGGTCAATTTGTAATATTTTCAATTTTAGGGAGTTAATATGATATGACTCAAAATGTTTGGTTTATAATATAATTAAACTTTTATAACCTAAACTACTACTAGATTGACATCATAGGTCAGTCAATTACTCTCGTTTGAAGCCCTGAATCAGTCGACAACAAAGCTCTCTCGTCTCCCTCACTTTTGTATGTGTCTCTCTCTCTCTCGCGCACGCGTGCGTGCGTATGTCTCTCTCTCTCTCTCTCTATATATATACATATATATACCTAATAAAACACAAGGGTGTGGGGATCACACAAACACAAGTTAAAAGAAGGGCTAAGATTCAACTGATCCAAGGGCTGATGTGTGTTTTTCAACTCTCTTAAGAAAACGTCCATACTCTTACAAATATATTACAAAAATGCCATTGGTTTTTTTTACCCAAATCAGATTCTGTCGGAAGCATAAAAAAAAAAAAAAAAAACCCTGCTTATGTCGACATTTGGGTTTCTCTCTCTCTCTCTCTCTCTCTCTCTCTCTCTCCACCGCTTTTTCAAATCTCCGGCAAAATCTTTCAAATCTGGGCCAACACTCTCTCTTGATCGACACCGCTGTTTCGAATCACCGGTGAAATCTTTCAAATCTGGGCCAACAAAGCGGCGTGGAATGTTGTTTTCCTACTCTCTTAAGAAAACACTCACACTTTTGCAAATATATTACAAAAATGCCATCGGTTCTTTTTACCCAAATCAGATTCTGTTGGAAGCATAAAAAAAAAAAAAAAACCCCTGCTTCTGTTGACGTTTGGGTTTCTCTCTCTCTCTCTCTCTCTCTCTCTCTCTCTCTCCACCGCTCTTTCGAATCTCCGGCGAAATCTTTCAAATCTGGGCCAACACTCTCTCTTTTGATTGACACCGCTGTTTCGAATCACCAGCGAAATCTTTCAAATCTGGGCCAAAAAAGCGGCGTGGAATGTTCCTTACCCGGCAAAATATTTCAAATTTGTCGAGTTTCGTGGGCGGTGGGAGCTAGGCCAAGAAAGCTTCGTGAAAGCAAATATGTTTGGAATATTTTGCAGTTTTTTGGATTTTTTTTTGAATTTTTTGGTCTCTGTTTTTTTGAAGTTTTGGTGTCAGCAAAGGGAGTCTGACAAAGAAACCATATCCATTTGAAAGAAAGCCTACGAGCTGCGTGGACGGTGGGCAAAGAAAGCTCCCTGAAAGCAAAGGTATTTGGAAATTTTTGGAGTTTATTGGGATTGGGATTTTGTCTCTGTTATTATTTTTTTTTTTTGGAGTTTTGGTGTCTAAAAGCAAAGGCAATGCTCTATTGGGATCATCGTTGGTAGTTTTTGGTGTTAGAAATATTCCTTGTAGCTAGCTTAAAAATTTAGTTGGGGGAGTGCCGTAAGCACGGGTAATTCTTTTTCGTGCTACTAAGAAGAGAATCACATATTATACACTAATGAATGGATTTAGTGTTTGAGCCACTATCTAGCAAGTGCCGTAGGCATGGGTAATTCCAACTGGGGTGCGTAGTGCCGTAGACACGGGCAAACACTAGTGTTTGAGTCCCCTTCCTATAAGAACCACCTCATTTTAATAAAATGCGGACCTCCCTTTTCCGATCGAATTTCGATGATCCGAGCCACTCAATGTGTTCAGAACGTGATTTTAAGGGTACTCGCGATAAATCAGCACAAAAAAAAACCGGAAATGGCTTCATTCGAGCAGTTTTTGTTTATTTTTTTATCTAACGGTTCAAATAGAAACTGCTCAAATCAAGCCCTTCCCGGTCATTTTTTTTGCCGATTTCTCGCAAGTACCCTTAAAATCACGTTCTGAACACATTGAGCGGCTCGGATCATTGAAATCCGATCGGGAAAGGCGAGAAATGGGGAGGTCCGCATATAAGGTCCTCATTTTAAGGTCCTTACCTGAAGATTTCTATATATTATACTCCCTCCGTCCCAATTTATTCGTCACATTTCTATTCTAACCGGATAAAAAAACTAATTATATCTTTAAATTGGTAATGAATTTTATATCTAATATGGATCTTGTTTGATAGATCTCAATTTGTTCTATAATACAATGTTTTCAAAATCACCTAAAACATTATAAATTACAAGATATAATCAATTGAAAAGTGGCTCAAACTCCCAAAAGTGACAATTAAATTGGGACGGAGGGAGTGTGTGTGTGTGTGTGTGTATATATATATATGAGTCTTAGAAGAAAAAACAGAAATATATAAAGTACATACAAGAGAAAACAGATTTTTTAAAGAAAATTATAATTATATGTATTTATATATACACACACGTGGTGTGTCCCTGCTGTGTCCGTGTCACCATTTTCATAGAATTGCCGTGTCGCGTGTCTGTATCCGTGCTACATAGGGGATAAGTAGGAGAGATGTTGGACTTGTCTAGCATCTCCTCATTTAAGTCCTTTCCTGGATTATATCTGAATAGTGAGTCGATTCTGGATTGAGTGTGTGCCTTTGTAGGTGGGTTATACCCAAGGTACCTGTCATCAGCAATGTCATATTATTGTTTTCCTGGTAGTTGGCCACTTTATGGAGAAGCTTTTAGATTGGGGCTCTTTTTTTTAGTGCCCTTTACTTTTACTTTTCTTTGTCATTTGTTTTACTATCAGTCTTTAGAATGCAGAAAGGATTTGCCTTCTACAATCTATTTCTGGATGCTATTCTTTTGTCTCAGTCATGGAGTAATGCAAATTTTTTAGGCGGAGGTTAGTCCACTAGTGGTCAGAGATGTTGCTGTCATAACTTCAGGTCTGATGCAGTTATTTTTGTTCTAATATTGAACAATCAGTGTGCCAATTGATAATGTCATTGGTTCATTGGGATTTGCTTTGCTTTGGCAAGATTATGCTATTGTCCATCGCCAACAAGGAAATATAGCAGTCACACAATGCGAGGCTCACGGTTTTATGCTGAAAATCCCCCAAGGTAAAAATAACAGTATCTAGTCCAGCCAACCATGTACTATTAGTTCAATAACCTAATTACAAGTTGTCGCATACATGATACATCCAACCCTAGCTGAATCCATGCTTTTTGGGTATTGAAACCATGAACTTGCGAGTGTTCTTTTGGTGCTGACCGTCCCCATGATCTCCACCATGCACACACAGAAATACACAGTCCCATTTCAACCAGCAAGTGATCTGGAGATATGCTATCAGTTGACAACAATTGATTTCTAGAGATACGCGATTATTTGGACATGCTGAGCATTTGTCTTGACAAAATGTGTTGTAATGGCAATTCTCTCTCTCTCTCTCTCTCTCTCTCTCTCTCTCTCTCTCTCTCTCTCACACACACACACACACGCACACAGAGACACACATGCGCGGCGAATGGGAAATGCGTCAAAGGCAAAAAATCATCTGCACAAAATTATAAGTAAATACCTTTTTCACGCTTATATAATCTTCACCGTCATCTGTATATTGTTGATCTTGTTCTTCAGAGGGCAAGTGTTTGGTCTGATGCATGATAAAGCATGGTATTGGCATCTTTAGGAGTTACGTGACGGTTTCGCATCTCATTTAACCTTTGATTTTCTGAATGGGAAACCTTTAGGCAGCGGGAAGACAAATGGCAAGTCTAATGCTTGATTGATGACAAGCATAATGAATGCAAGGAAACTGAACAACAGAACTCTAAATTCTTTTGCATCAGCAATTTTCAAAGTGTGCTTCTTTTAGTTTGTTCTTGTGCAAGCGTTAATTACCAAATTTCTGATGTAGTTTAAGAACCATTTATCGGGAATATATTCCAACATATTTTTTTACCTCTTGTTTTGCACTCTCTCTCTCTCTCTCACACACACACACACATACATGACACACACACAGAAGCACACAAGTGTGACAACTTTCAATTTGATTGTTATGAGACTGCTGTGTAACAATTCCTTTTGCTTGAATGCTAGGTTTACAGACACCGCAAGTGGTTACTGCCAGGATTCTTCTTTGTTCCTATTACCGTATGCATGAGGAATCCAATATTACGGTAGTTTTGGAAAGCCATGAAATAGGATACTTCAGGCTTGGAATGGGGAATGAAGCCAGTGGTCCGGGTAGCATATCTATGTATCTACCAAATTAGTGTTTCATCTAAAGGATTTGCTTAGTTTGAAATTCTTCTACATTTGTAGCTATGGATCAGTTACTGGA
>BPLS01000511.1:1213060-1253815 GCA_019656275.1 Rhododendron kiyosumense | reverse complement strand
CCCTCTCACTTTCTTGCAAAGTACTTATATATATATATATATATATATATATATATATGCATGTGTTATAATGCAAGAAGAACAATTAAAATAATATTACTTTTGTACTAAAGATCAATATAGTCTTAAAAGGCTAGGATTTTCCATTAAACAAAGATTTGGGCATATGTGTACAATGCTAATTAAATAATCCTCCAAGTACTAATATATTATATACACATGTACCAAGTGATCTAGGAAGATCAAAAACCCTAATATAAGACAATTAAAGGTACTTAGGAGAATCTAGTACTAAGTACTTTCATATTAAAATAATGTGTACTTTGACACATGGGTTTAAAAGAAAAAGATTAGTTTAATAAATCCCATTGTACCTTGAAAGACTAACCCTTTTACCAATTGGGTAATAATTCTCCTAGCTTCTATTATCCAATGGATAATAGTTATTAGGTAACTTATATACTAAAATAATCAAAAGTACTTTATTGTAATTAAAAAGCCTATTTTTTTTAATATTCTTAGTACTTGACCAAGTATACATTTAATATAAACAATTGGGGTTTCTATTATCCAATGGATAATAGTTTCCCTAACAATTATCGTCCAATGGTCGAAGAATAAACCAAAATAATTAAACGAAAAAGAATATTAAATTCTTAGTCTAGGGTTAAAAAGGTTCAAGAGGGGCAAAATGGTCCAATTGCGGTAACTAGGTGACTTCCTAGTTTAGTTCCTCCAACCGAATGGTTAGAAGCTAACTAGGCTAGCTACATAGGACTAAACTGTCAAGAAATAAATTTCAAGGGCTAAAGCGTAATTAGGACAAACTACAGGAATTTTAAAGCAATTCAAGCAATTAAAATTAATAACTTGAATAATAAATAACTTTTCATTTATTGAAATTCAGAGTTATTACAGCTAGGTTCTTGTCTGGGGCGCTTGTTAGCGTTGTCCGTTGCCAAACAATTTGTCAAAACAATGGTTAGCAAAATACAAACAATAGCAGTAGGGAGAAAATTACGAACAAAGTAAGGAAAATTCAGAGCATACGTGGATAGCCCCATATGTGGGGGCAATGGAGGCCCACCACTTGGTCATCTTCCCCTATTGGCTCGAATGCTCCGGTAACGTAGAGGAAATCAATCTCGTGATCACGTGCGGAATCTGGCAAATTTAGCACGAGATGCTTTTCTGCTTTTCTAACTTTGAAATAATACGTGTTGTATTTAGGGTTTAGCACGATACTATACCACCACTGGATGTCCCAGATTCCTAGTTGGGTTTCCAAAATCCTATTTAGGGCTACGATTCCCATCACCAGCCTAAAAACGTTTGTCGAAACTTGCATGGGGGTAAGATGGTACCAGTTCAGAACTTGGCGAAGCAGTGGGTGAAGGGGGAAACGAACTCCACCCTCGACAATGGCTACAATGGGGATACACATTCTATCCCACGAGTCGCTATCCCTATCTGCCCCCAAATGGGCGAGTTCAAGCCCCACATTGTCAGAGATGTTATATTCAGTCCTAAAAGCCGCCATGGGTGTAAGGGTATCGCAGAGTTTCCTAAATTTACTGGGTTTAGGAGCATTTTCGTTTTCACCCGCCATGGATGACTGATAAGAGCTTAGAAATAAAAAAGGGAATTTGAGAATGGGAAACGGATGAAACTCCAAAGAGGGAAAGCCGAGATCGAAATCCCAGAAACTTAAATGGATTAAGATTGAAAGGTGGAATGCTTACAAGATCGAGAAAGCAGTTTCCTGGTACAAGAACGAGTTGCAGACGGCGGCGATGGCGGAGGAATGTGAGGTTCTTCGTCTGGGTTTTAAAATAGGTAAGAGCCCTAAAACGCTTCTTTTAGAATATTATAAGGGAGTAAGACGGAGACGAGCGATAGGTCTCACGCCGTTACAAGTAAAAGTAACGGAAAGCGGATGCCGTTCTGACGCCGTTTGATAAAACGTCAGTTCGAAATTAATGAAAGGCATACGAAACGTGCCACGTGGATTCACTACCCCGATATGGTATAATGACATGCACGCCAAAAGGCATCAATGAGTATTAATACAGCTACTGCCCGGGATCGGAATTTAGCTTTATTAGTTGTCCCCGAACAGTGTCAATGAGCAAAGCTGGGGAGCAATTGTAGGGAGGTATTCCCGAACATGTACAGTTAGTAGCCAAACACGTGATGTACGGGAGCACGTGCTAAATACGACAGGTCATACCGCCTGGTATGGCGGTGAACGACGATATGGACCAGTGACATGAGAAGTCATTGGTCCATATAGTCTGTTCGGCGATTGTAAGAACAAAAGACATGTGAAGTCATTTGTCCAAATATAATGATAAGGACCAGATGCATGTGAGGTCATAGGACTAGACAGTCTATTCGGCAATATGATAGCCAAACAAGGAAAGAATTGTTGAAAAAGCAACCTTAAACGCTGAGGCGGCAGGAACGCTCTAGAAAGTTCCAGAATGGTGTTTTTCTGTAAGAGAATAAGATCCCGAGTATATAGGATCTGGAAAAGACACCCAACGTGAATGGGATGTTCAGTTAACTATGGAAAAGAGTCCTCAAAGGATTAAGCTAATAGACCGATAAGGGAACGAGAATCCAAGAGATCCTAGGTTCCTATACGAGGTAGGAATCCTAGGACCATAGGGATGCTTGGGCAGCAAACATACGGGTGTCTATAAATACGAGGTAAACCTAAAGGTAAAAGGTACGCAATTCTTGGCATTCATATTATTCTCCTACTGATAATTAGGGTTTATTAACTAGTACGTGATACTGACTTTGGCATCGGAGGGCCTTTGCCACGAGAGGCAGAGGTGCGCTCACCCCTTGTCTGTTTTGCAAATTAGGGTTCCGGTGAAGAGGCACGAGTAAGCCATTGCAATCCAAAGTGATCCGAAGCATCAATTGTTTTCATCCCCCTATAGGTGGTACTATGACTTATACTATGTGGATTGAATTTGTTCCATCTGTGTGAGAGGTAGTTGTGGGGAGTGACGGGACTCCATGAATAGCCCAGAAAGAGCATTCGCTCATGACTTGTGGCACTGGTTTGCAACTTTGATATGGAAACAAATAAAGGGTTAGCGGATTGAATCCATGAAAGAAACGGTTGGTTGTCCGGACAAGATACTGTAAAGATATACTTGTTACCGTTAAATGTGAGTTGTCATGTATATTGCGACGTTGAGATATCGGACATGTTATATTGGAATATGTTGAGAGGCATTGGCAGTCATGAGTGAATCATATGGGTAATAGATCTTCAAGGTATACTTAAATCTTGGGGTGTAGACATTGAGCTTTCCTTCTTTAGTCGATGGTGGGACATTTAGTATACACATTTTGTTGCCGTTTGAGATACCGTACCTACTTCTGCTTTTCATTTTACCTGTCATCTCATTAGCATATAACAGTTGTGTAGATTTCTCTACTGGACTAGTGTAGCTCAACCCCTTCATTTTCAAGTGTGATTTTGGAGCAGTAGCATGGAGTGGTGTGCATGCATCTAAGTGCATTCTTTTGAAAGCAAAAGAAGAGAAGATACTTAGTTTTTTTTCTTTGACAATCACTTTTTGGACGGTGTAATGAAACTTTATTTTCATGCTTTGACTATGTGGCATTGTAAACCTTTTAATACCTTTTTCACTCTTCTATTTACGGGATATTGGGCCGTAGTGCCTCACGATGTAATATTTTTTAAACTATTGGAGTTGGAACTGTAATATAATGGATTGGAAATTGTAAACTCTTTTGGGCTCAAAGTATATTGTTGGGAGGATTTTATTTAAAATAAAGTTATTTTCTTTATGTTTAAAATCGTGGGCATGACAGTTATGTTGATCGACAATGGTCAATTTACAAGTTTACTGTGTTCACTTTTGTGCATTTATTTTTTACCACGATAAAAAATATCCAATGTATCATGGATTCCTCAACTTTACCATGTAGTTTACATTGACCAAGGTCAATTTACAAATTTATCATGGTTATTTGAAAATTTATCATCATTCCTGATGCACGTGTATTGTAATCACTGCCTAGTTTCCTCCACCGGCCTTGTTTTAGATGTCTTTGCCGACTTTTTTCCCTTGGCGATTTCGAATGTCGCATTGTACAAAGGATGGTAGGTACTGCCTTTTTTCCCTTCTTTTTTTGACCTTCAATCTCAACTGAGTAGCCATTTTTTGGAATCCCACATTGGGGAAAAATGGAAAATGTGATGTACTATATAAGGAAACATGAGCAGCTACTGTATAATTCGAGATTAATTTTTTTGAGCCATGTACTTATGCCAAGAGTTAACATGTCAGTTGATGTGGGTTATTACAATTGGTATCAAAGCACAACCCGAATCTACATGGTGGGGGCCACCTCTAGGATCTAGCACAAGCCTGACGATGTGCTATACAGAGGTAAGTGCCATTCCATGACCACCAGTGGAAGATTTGTAGAGATCCGTGTTTCTATTTGTATATTTACTTAGTTTCAATAATTATGATGTGTGTTGCGAAGTTGAGGTTAAGTTATGCATTTAGAATTTTTAGTTTAAAAAATAAGGGGTTGGTCCGAACTAACTTTGGTATGGTCTGGACCAGAATTTCAAAAAGTTCATTTTTCTCACGCAGGAGCTCTAGTCTAGACCAACTTTGATCTAGTCCATACGAGTGTCAACGCTGAATCAGTTTTATAAACGTGTTCGAACCTCTCTTTTTTTCATTCTTTCACCTCCTCTCTCTCTCTCTCTCTCTCTCTCTCTCTCTCTCTCCATCCACCGCATGAACGCCTCCCAAATCCATTTTCCTCTACCTTCTCTCTAGATTTTTTTCTCAAATCTTAAAGATTAAGGCCTCCAACCTTCATTGAAGTTGTTCCTCATCTCTAGTTCTCTCTCCTCTCACCATTTTTGAGCTTGGAGCTTTGACATTGGGTGTTAGGGTTTTGCTCAAAACCCATTTTGGTAGGGATTTCTCTTCTCTCTCTATATGTTTATGTGTTTGGTTCTCAACTTCTTTGATTTCTTCTGTACTATTGTTGATTCTAGTCTTATTTGAATAAAAACCTCTTCTTGTTGTGAACCTCTAGATTTTTTGATAGGGTACTTGAAGATTGAGTATTCACACTCCTAATTGAAGCTCTTGAATATGTTTTATTCTTATTTTTCAACACTCCTCCATGAATCTTTGTTGTATCTATCTAGAAATCAAGAAGTGCTTGAGTTTGAAATTTTGCTGCTTGAGTAAAATTGGGGCTTTACATTTTTCTTTCAACATTCATAGAAATGAGTTTATATTTGAGTATTGGACATATGATAGATAGTTAACTTGACTTAATTGACTTGTTAAATGTTGGGATGACAATTAGTGATTTGTTGTGGATGATAATTGATTGAACAAGACACTTGGACACTTAACGAATGACACAGATTAGGCCTACCAACGGGTGTGGTGCTAAGGCAAGGAAAGCGGGTCCCAAAATGCCCGGCAGGAGCATTTGCTCATGATACGCTGAGATGGCTAGAGCATTCGCTCACGATTCATTGATATTGCTAGAGCATTTGCTTGCGATTCATTGGTATTGTAAGGCAATTGCTCATGTGGTAACCTAAAGATGAAAAGTTGAGGGGAAATGATCAAATTTGTGGATAATGTGGAACTACAAAGTAAATGTGTAACTATACAAATATTTGATTTTCTAAGTTATGTTTGTGCCTTTATCACAAGAGACATCGTGAACTTGAACTCGAGTTGGCATCATGGATCGCCTGATATGTTGATGCTTGTTTTCCATTCTTTTTCATATCTGTCACCTCATTTGTATATAAAGCTGATGTAGATTTTTTTACTGGGCAAGTATAGTTCAACCCTTCATTTTTCGGGTGTGAACCAAAATGGTAGCATGGAGTGTTGTGCATGCATTGGTTGGTTGGAAATTCTTTTGGAAGCTGACATGGAAGAATTATCTTAACATCTTTTGTAAACTTCCATTTGATGATGTAATTGTAACTTCAATATAAGTTCTTTGACTATGGATGATTATAAAACTTAAATTTCTTTTTCTAAACGGTACTTATGAAACGTTGGGTTGTGGAGCTTTAAGGTGTAATCTTTTGGAACTATTATTTGGTGATATGAATATGACAAACCTTTTGGTGGGTATTATGTTTAAGATTGTGCGTATTTTAAAATTGAAAGTTATTATTATTTATGTTTAAAATTGAGTGTGTGACAAGATTATTGGGCCAATGCAATGAGGACGTTGCATCATAAGGCTAGGAGATTGTAGAATACCATGCACATCGGGGAAAAAGGGAAAGCAAAGTATTATATTAGGAAAAACGAGTTGCTATTATATAACTCGATGTTAACTTTTTGAGCTACGTTGTTAGGTTAAAGGTTAGCAAGTCAGCTAATGCTTATCGTTACAGTTTTATTCAATATTGGCATGATTCCAAAAACAACAAAGGAACGCCAATATAAGCTTTGTACATTATCAACAAATTATACCATATTATTGAATGTATCACAAAATTATTGTAAAGACTTGTGAATTTATTATAAATTTTAAAATCGTTTAATGCGTGAAAGAATTGTATTGTTAATAAAGTTGTATGTTTGTTTGTGGGGGTGTACAGATATATGTTTACAGTTGTGTATCGAACACTCGGAGAGTGTTGAAATGTGAGTTTGATGTTGTGATATTGTTTGGAAGTGTTGGTACCAAGTTGGTTTGATTCGGTGTTCGTTCAGAATTTTCACTTTTCTGCCCAGTTGGTACCGGTACTGCCTTTTGCCCAGTACCGGTACCCAGTGTCCAGAAGTTGTTCAAATTGACATTTTGAAGGCTCTAGTACCGGTACTGGGAGTTGCCCAGTACCGATACCCGCTACGTTTTTCTGCAATTTTTAGAACACTTTTTGGACTTCTATAAATACCCCACCTTTTGTCATTTCTTACTCCCAAACCCACGAAACACACCTGGAAACACCCCTTTTCACCTACCCAACTCCAATCTCACCCAAAACCCTTGATTTCAACCTCAAATCTCCAAGATCCAAGGGTTTTCTTCCTCAAAATCACAAGATTCTTGCATTTGGTTAACCAAGGGTGAATTTAGTGTTCTTGTCCTCACTCCTTGAAGCTCTATCACGTTTCTCTCTCTCTCCTCTCGATTATTTGTTGATCTTTTCTTGTTATTCATGTTTTTGGGCTTTATTTGCTCTAGATCTTGTATCCAAGCTTGGGTGAAGCTTGTCTTTGAAGGATTCAAACTTATTGCTCTTGGTAGACCTAGGGTTTTGCTCAAAACCCTTATAGGTAGGGATTTTTCTCATCCTCTACTTCTACATGTATTGTGGTGATTTCGTGTGATATTAGTATTTGAATGCAATCTATGGTGCGAGTGGAATACTTATGGGTTTATGGATTTTATATTCTTATGAATGACGAACATATGTTTTGATGCTAGTGGTTCATAAGTTATTTGTGATATGTTTGATGATGTTGGTACGTGTGGAATGAGCATGTGGTGTCGGTATTTGATAGTGATAGTAATGTGGCTGTAATTGGGAAGTGGAATGTGGAGTTTATTGAGATGCAAGGGGTGGAGTATATACGACACAAGGGGTGAAAATATAGATTCGCAAGGGGTGGAGTATATTGTGACGCAAGGGGTGGAAATACAAATGACGCAAGGGGTGGAGTCTATTGTGGCGCAAGGGTGGAGACATCATTCGCAAGTGGTGGAGGTTCGTTGGAAGAAGTGTGTGTATATGCGTGTGTGTGTATGTATATGAGAATGCTATGATACTCGTAATTGGTGTCACTACTACAATATTGCTAAAAGATGACGCTTGAAAAAGTGAAAAGAGGTCACTTTTAAAAAAAATGTAATTAAAAAGATTACAATAAGTAAATGATGTCAGTCAATCAAAAAACTGTGATTTAATATATATAAGATGTCACTTTTCAAAATAATGACATAAATTTTCTCAAAAAGATGATGCTTGAAAAAGTGAAAAGATGTCACTTTTTAAAAAAATATAATTAAAAATATTACAATAAGTAAATGATGTCAGTCAATCAAAAAACTGTGATCTAATATATTTATGATGTCACTTTTTAAAATAATGACATAAATTCTTTTTCTTTTTAATATCAGTTTCTCTTTACAAGTGACATTGAAAGAATGAAAATCACTTTAAGAGAAAACAATGAAAATCACTTTAAGAGAAAATGGCACCATATTTAGGGTTGCGTGGAATGCCAATTTCTAATCCCACCCAAAATAAAACCTCTCAGCTTCCACGATCTCTCTCTCTCTCTCAACCAACCCTACGAGCGCCATTGCTTTGGAGTCCCAAATCAAGACACTTGACATCGTTAAGTGGTGGTGGATGCTCGTCGATCACTGTGATATTCGCCGGTGATTGATCTTGGTCACCACTTGCCCTGCCGTTGCTTTGGTCATCGATTGACTCGAGATCAAACAGGTATACAAACCCACGGCTTTCTATTGTTATGGGCGAGTAGTTTTTTGTGTACTGTGTAGGTTGTTGAGAAAAGTAAGGCATGGGCTTTTGTTGGGTGTCAATTTATTTCTAGGTTTTGTTTGGATGCATTATTTCATAGGGTTTTTCTTAATCTAGAATTGTAAAACGAGGAGTTTTGCCAAGGTTTGTAGCCCAATCTATTTGACCGCTCATTCACGTACTCGTAATTAACCACACGAGGTGGTAGCTTGGGGTTTACTTCCACAGGTTTGCATAAGATGTCGGTATTGGATCAACCTTTGTACCGAGTTGAGTTGAATTTTATATTTGAATTTTGAATAAGAATGAAAATGAGAATTGCTGAATTTCTAGTTGAGTATCCATTTACATTACAAGTGTTTGATAATATACTCGTTTTAATCTATCCTCTGTAAAATCAAATCATTTAGGTGAGTATCCATTCGCATTACATGTGTTTGATAATATGCCTATGCCAATCTATGCTTTGTAATTGAGCCATAGATTGACACAACAGGCCACATAAATAGAGAAGGGAATCAATCTAACCTTGCCTTTATGGAAAGTTATTTGCCTTTAACTCTGAACTTAATTAGTTCTGAGACATTTTCTAAACATTCGCTCTATTTATGATATAAATTTCTTACATAATTCCTCTTGGGTTAGGGGCAATCTTCTCATGCTAAGGTATCATTATCTATATGTTTCATTTTTTCTGTACAGCCCTTAGAATATACTATGTAATCTTTACTTCCCTTTTTGACTTTGATTTGCTTGGATACACTTAACTGCAGTAAAAATCGACAAAGAGACCATTATTGGGAAACAAATATCTTAACTTTCTTTTGGTTGAAAACTGATACTATGATCTGCAAAATGAGAGTATGCATGAGTGCAGATGAAATATCTAAACCATGTCTTTGTTAAAATCAATCTATATCTTCATTTATGCAAATTCATATGCATCTCTCTTGTAAGTTGTGATTTAATCATATTGTTTTCTCCTTGTATAGTTACAATGCGCATGATAAGATACATCACTACCCGACATTTGTTTGGAGGTTGGCACCAAGGTACAAAGTCCCATCTTTATAGTTTATTTCTTTTTAGTTCAGCTAAGGTTCACTTACCTTTGCATCCTAACTGGATTGATGGCAATGTGGTATATATCTTAATTGTTGTCTTGGTGATGTGAGTTTAGTCATGCGTTTTCTCCTTTGTTGTTGCTTTAGTTTATCTTCTCTTTTGTGATCATAGCACATGTTTGCTCTCCTTGGTGTTGTCTGGTTTGCTTTTCGATACATGTCAATACCTTAAACATTTTCCGTTTTCGGTTTAGGTTTGGAGCACATCCATTTCTCTTTAGCAATAGTGAGGTATCCTAAGGTATTTTTTCTCACTTTGATACATTCAAGTTTAATTTGTTCTTAATTGGATATACCATCCGCAGATTATTACTTAATGATCTCTTGCAAGTTATTGCGAAAAAAACCTAGCTAACACGAAAGTGAACTTTGAGAGTTAGACTTGAATGGATCAAATTCATCCTAAAAAAGGTGACTTCTTCACGCTCTCTCTCTCTCTGTTTTGAGTAAAGAAGTTTTTAATGGTTCTAATTATTTGTTTGATTGTGACAATTTGACATCTCATTTAGTATAAAGGCAAATCCTATGTGTTGTTGAAGTCTGCAGCTATGTCTTTGTGATAGGTAGTTCCAAGTTGTTGGAAGGTTCATTTAAGTATGACTTATGTGCAACTCTTTCTAAAAGTATGTTTGTTATTTGGTTTTGCAGTACAAGCTTCAAATGACAGTGCCGATAGGAGCAAATGATTGTTTGGAGCACTTGCAGTGGGCGTGTTACCTTGATTACGTTACTTGTTAGAGTGAATTTGTTGTTGGTGTAGTTTTCTAGTTCTTAAGAGTTGTATTTTCTGTTGTGGGGGTGGGTTAGAAAAAATGTTAGGTAACGAATTTTTTTTTTGAAAGGCGTTATGTAATGAATTACTAGAGCATATTTTAGTTTTTTAGGTGTCAATATATACTTCTTTATTCATTAGTGGATGCTGTCATCTTTTTAATTGTTTTTAATGATTCTGAGCTGAAATTAGAATTATGAATTTTTTTTTAGGATAAAAGATAGAAAAGATGACAGATTAAAACTGTCATCTTTGATTTTTTAATTTCACTTCAACAACGTCATCTTTTAAATAGATGACAGTTTTAAAACACTTTAATGACAATTTACAACTATCATCTTTTACTTTTAATTACGTTTAAAAAGTGTCAACTTTATGGATATTAATGTCAGTTTCAAACCGTTATCTTAAGATTCAAACTTTTAATGGCAGCTCTATAGATGACAGTTTTAAAATTGTCATCTTTCACGTTTAATGACACTTTTAAACTGACATCATTTACGATTATTGTTGTAGTGTGTTGACATATATTTGTTTGAATTTGTCATCTAATTTGAATTGCTGTACCCATGCTCATCATTTCATTACATGTAAATCTTGTAGAGAATTTCCTACTGGGCAGTGTAGCTCAACAAAATCCTTCTTTTCAGGTCCTAATGCTGGGCAATAGATTGCATGCTATGGTGTGCTTGGACATGAAGATTTTTGGAAGCTAACTTGACTTAGTTACTCACTCATCTTTGTAATTGGCTTGCTATTAATTAAAGATGGCTTTGTAACTAATTTAACTTTTGAATTATCTTTTGATTAAAATTTGTAATATTCTAAACATGTTGTACTTGTATTGAAGTTAATTTGGGCTGTGGTGCCAATGTTATAATTACCTAAAACTTGAGGACTTTGTTGTAATTAAGTAGGTGAAAAATGCATTTTTGGGTATTATCTAGTTTATGTGAGGACCCTTTATTGAAATGATTTATAGATTTATGTTTAAAATCGAGGGCGTGACAATTATAATGCATGACAAAATCTTCAATAATATAATCACCAATCTAAGATATGCTTACACGTTAAAATGATAGATTCAAAAAAAAAAAAATTTTTTGGGGGTAAAATAGCTTGAATAAAAAGAGGAAAAACGAATATATAGCCTACAAGGGACATACCCCAGGAGGAAAAGAAAAGAGAAAATAGAAAAGAGTAAATAAAATTATTTACGCCAAAAGGCTACATTGGTAAATGAAATGCGTTGTTTCCAATCCATCTAACAAGAGGGAAGGAAAACAACGCCAAAATGATATTAGCAAAATAGGATAACTGAACACAAACAGCACTACTTCGGACTTCGGACTTGATAGAGCAGCAGTTACATCGGCTTCCCCATGAATTTACTATGTCATAACATATTGTTTCTAATTCAAAAACATGGTAAATTAGAAAAATAAGGTAAATTCTTATTTCTAACATGGAAAATTTGAAAAATATATATGTCAATTCGCATAAGAGCAATGATAAAAGTGGATACATTGATCGAAAAAAAAATGATGAATTTGGGATTTGAAAATCAAGGATGATTGATTTGAAAATCGATGATGTGGATTAACAAAAAGACATAAAATTCCCCCTTTACAAACCAAGAATGTGTAGGCACACGCCCCGAAAATCACACGCGATAAGTGGGTGTGCCGCTTTTAAAGAAAAGCACGGCGAAATGCTCAATTCAGAGTCGCCACTTGGGTTTGAAGGTCCGCCACCCAAGGAACTGAACTTGAAACGTTTGTCACGTTGTTTGATTTGAAAAGGCTTGTAGACTGGTCCGTCGTCACCTTTATATCTGAGGTTCGATAGCTAGGTTACGAGAAGGGAAGGGTTTTAAGGCACCCCTCTCACCCAATTCGGAGATCAGTCTCTACTTAAGCATTTTGTAAAACGTTTGTGATTCTTTCTTATTAATCAATTTTAGCCAGTTAGGGCAAAAAATAGTTTAAGGGGATTAAAACTGTAACAAGTTTGTAGGATTTGATAGATGACATTCTTGCTTATTGATACAGTTAGTATAAGATGAAAATAGGCTCCTGTGGGAGTTTAAACAGACTAGAGGATCTTTGTTTTGGTGTGTCATGCGTAAGAAGAAACTAGCATGCACTGATCAAGTCACTGCATGTAGGCTTGACCTACGAGTGCTACACCATGACATGATTGTGCCAGTAGACTTAAGCCCACAGCTCTTACTTTCAACACTTTGGGTTTTAGAAATGACCAGTGCACACTCAGAACAAATCACATAGTTTATTAGTAGTTAATATACAGTTACAGGTAGTTTGAATAGGCTTAGAGGCCATTAAAAGAATAAACACCCCATAAACAGTGTGGGGACAAGACATAGGCCAAAAGCAAGTTACCCATGCAAAGGCCAGCCACTGGTTAGGAGACGGACCAGTGTGCGTGGGTATGCCACAAGTGCACGCGGTTCTGAGCCACTCTACCAATGTTTGGTTTTGCATGATCTGGGCTCTAGAACATATCCAGAAAAACCTCAGAGGTATTCCATTGTAGCAAATATGATTATTGAAAGACAACTGGCATTTTTTTTAACAAAGAAAAGGAATAAACGGGTATTTAGCATGCTTGCAGTGATGTATATGTAGCTAAAGACATAAAAGAGCAAGACACCAGTCCCCATGCAAGACCTGCGCACACAGTCACATAGTGGCGTGCATGTACTGATGATCGCTGTGCGCTGGTTCTTGCCACAACGATTTTTGAAACCTTGCCAGTTTTAGGGCTAGGATTAGTATTGATCACCAGCCTTGACCCTATTAGCCCCCATCAGGAATTAGAACAGAAAGCAGAACAAATGTGTTATACTTTTGGTTTTAGGTTTTGGAGGAGTGATTGAACTTTGAACTTGAAGGGTTGTTCAATGGATGGAGGTGTGCAATGCTGCTTGTAAATGGCTTTCTTATACAAGAAAGAGATGAACAAGTAGCTAGGGCTTGAACTTTGTGCTTGGGACTTTTGGTAGCTTGGTTGGAACAAAGTTGGAACTTGGTAACCCCTCTTTTGGGCAATGAAGGGGGCTAGGCTATTTATAGAGGATGGAGGGGTATAAGAGAGGAGTAACCAACCAAGTAATGGCTAGTTCGGCTTGGCAACCAAGTATTCTCCTTCAAGAAAGGTTGATGGGAGGTGTGTGAGAGAGGGGGGACATCCCCCTGTCTGAGGATCACCTCTCAGGCGAATAAGCAGTGTCAAAGATGCCTAAAAAGTCTTGTGATCATGGCTAGATAAAGGTGTTGGGACAGGAGTTTGACTGGCGCACGCTGGTGATTAACTTGCGTGCGGGAGTCCAAGCTATTCCCACCCTAGTCAAAGCTGACCGATGACCAACACGTGGCACTTGGACTAGCGCGCGTTGGTGTTCAACCAACGCGTGCAAGTAGGGTTCTGGCTTTGAAATTCAGCTGGGCTTAAAAAATGTATATAAAATACTCAAAGCTTAATCATACTAGCATTCACGGGGTGTTCTTAATCTATTTTATCATTGGGGAATCAAAAACCGAAAGCAAACTAATCTGAAAATCTAGATTGGGGTGTCTACAGAAAGAGAAAAGAGGACAAGTGAATCTTTTTCTATTGAACTATATAGTATAATTATGACTTAGAAATAATACCATGTTCCTTCCAAGTTTGAATATAATAACCATGATTTGATATTTTATCGAGGCATCTTATACTAGATTGAACAGATAATTCTTAGATGGGCTCGGGTAACTTGTGGATAAAAAATTATATGAAGTATTAATCTATTAAGACTTTTTTGAGTTGATTCTTCAAAAAAAAATCCAAAAAAATGACATAATTAGTAAACATGGTTTGTAAACTATTTAGATCTCACCATCGTCCTTTCCAAAACCCGATTCAAATCCAGCCGAAACTCCCACCCCATCAAAACCCCAACCCAGCCAAATCTCCAATCCACTTGAAAATTCAACCAAGCAGGAAAATTAAAGGAATTCCCTCTGGCTCGAAAGCCGGAGTGCGCTGACAAAAAATTTCATATACAACAATCGATTAATTGAGATACCAAATAGATAGGGAAAACGAATCTTGGATAGTTAGATGTCTCGAATTCAAGCCATGTTGAGACGTTTTCTTCTTAGCTTTTTAGGGTTTTCTTGCGCAATGGACGATGTCGAGAGTTGGTAGGTGATTGGGCACACATTCGAATGGGTTGGTTGGGAAGACGATAGCAACAAAGCAGAGGCCGAATAATGGGGTGGAGGATTTGTAGCCGTAGTTATGGGTGGTAATTTGGAATTGTGTGTTGTTAATATGAAAGCGTTTGATAACGCAATTTGTTATCTATAGCATAGCTCATAATTGCAAAAAAGACCTTGAACTTTAAGATTCCATCTCAAAATTCTGTGCTACTATACAAGATATCAATAAAATGCAAAAATAATTAAAGGAAGGGTAATTTGGGAATTATTTGAATTTTGGGATGAAAACATAAACCTCAAAATTACCGGGATGAAAACATAACATGTACTAGTTGGGAGGACCAATATATATGTAACCCTAGATTGTAGATTCTATGCATTTCAAATGCATTTGGGATTCGGAGCGGATTCGAGTAGATTTTTAGACTTTGTTTGGAACTCATGGAAAAATAAAAAAAAGAAAAACAAAAGAGAAGAAAATGAGAAAAAAAATTTACTATTCACCACGGTTAAAATTCTTATGTTTTTTTTTCACTCTTTCGGTTTGGAACCTATCTCAAAAAGAAAAGGAAAAGAAGGAAAATTAAAAAAATTTCCCGTTCCATCAGACGTGCAATCTTAAAATCAAAAGGAGAGGTAAAGACCGCACCATCCCCAGCTAGAGAGAGAGAGAGAAATGGAGGAAGTAGCCACAGACGAAACAACCAACAACCACCACACTAGATCACACGACGGCGAAGAGCCAGAGGAAGGTGAGATCCTTACAGACGACGAGTCACAGACGAGGGCCGTGATCGTGGAGTCACACCCCCTGGAGCACCCGTGGACCTTCTGGTTTGACAACCCCTCCGCCAAGTCCAAGCAAGCCGCTTGGGGCAGTTCTATTCGCCCCGTCTGCACCTTTTCCACCATCGAACACTTCTGGGGGTAAATTCGTACATATATTACAAATGTGTCAACTCTATAATCTGCTTTTCTGTTTCAGATTAGATTTTTATGTCTGGGTAGGTCATGATTGTTCGCTGCTATCTTAGATTGATATGTGTTGTCATTATTTTCCCCTTCCTCTGGATTGATAGAGAATTTGGGAAATGGGGATGAAATGTGAGTTTAATAACCTAATCTATTAGGTTTAATAAAAGATGGATTAACCATTTCATATAATGACTATGCTTAGGATTGAAAAAAAAAACCCGATTCCCCATAATATAACTAATAACTCACTCATAACCTTGCATTACATAGATCCAACAACAATAATTCATGAAGAACTTCCATTAAGAAAAAAAAAGGAACCAAATACAATTGATCCTATTCGTCATGGGAATAATCAGACACTTCGGGATTGGAAGCGTATTGCGGATCCCTCCGAATCCCTCTAATTGACTCTGTGGGGTTGAAGCCGTCCCTTTTAGCTTATCATGCCTTGATGGATTAGCTGCCTTGACATTGCATCAATCTCCACCTGGACCTTTCGCAAACGTCGTTGTGGAGATGATTTGGCCTTCTTCTATCTATTATCTGTGCTGAGCGTGCTTTAGGCACCTTCTGTAGGTACTTACGACATTTCGCTTCCAACCTGTTCCTCTCTTCAAACATTTTAGGCCAGTTAAGTAAAGCAGCAGCTTCACCCTCAAATGAAGGTTCCAGGTCTGAAATAAGCATCTTGACTTGCATCGTACTGCAACATAGGCTTGATAAATGTTCGTTTGCCGCCATATTGTGACATGCTTCCCATAAACTTGATTGGTGGACTAGGCATACAAGAATCTTGCCGTAATACCGTAACAATTTGTCTCCTCATTGCCCCATTTTTACGAACACATGGTATTTGACAAACAAAAAACAAATTCACAAAAAATTGCGGTAGTGGGTCGCGTTAAGTGCATATACAATAGCTTTGTTATGAGTCAATATACTCTGTTTTGGAGTTAAAAGGACACTGCCAACACAACATTCTGATGAGCATCTCAAATTTCACTAAACCTATCATCAAATTCCAATGTGACACAAAATGGGGTAAAATAAAGGGAAAAGCGAGACCAAAGCATTCTTCAAGATGTGGATTTAGGGTCTAAGTTTAATGGCATATTGGTATTGGTATACACAAACCATGAAAACAGATGCAAAATTGAACACACACAGAGCGGGCGACGGAGGGTGGCCGGTATTTGGACGGCGGCCGTTCAACGGCCGACAAGCTCACTGAGAGGGAGGAGAGAGATCGTAGAGAGGGAGGAGAAGCGTCTTTTGTGTTAGCGGTATACAAGCCCTAGCGCTTTATTCAGAAAGACGCTAGTCTAAAGTGGTAAAGCCATCTGAGATGGCGCTGCTTGCATGGCGCTGCATGGCCTTTTGCCGAAGTGGCACTATGTAGATAGAGTCATTTCAAATGGCACTTGGGAGTAGTTTTAAAAATAGTTTGAAAAGTAGAGTACTTTGGTAAATTTTTCTAAAAGCAGGTATACTTAGAAAAAAAACTCGTACTCGAAGGCTTGAAGCTTGTGTTTTTCTTAGTTTCTTTTTGTCCTTTGTATTTTGTGAAGGAAACACAAAGTAGTTTTAGTAGTTTTTGTTGGGAAACCGAATCCCTAAGATCCAGTAATGACGCGTACAGATTAGACAATAAAAATTGTAAAAAAAACCCTACAAGGCGGAATTAGGGTTTTACCACAACTCACTACGACACGAACGCTGGTTGAACTTGTTATAACACGCCTTGCTATAAACCACGAATATTGCTCGACTGTACCTCACAATCTTCTATCGTATTCCCTGCACGTCTAGAACACGAACCGAGTGTGGACTCTATCGTGATCTGTTTGCTCTCTCTAAGTCTGCCTCTATTTCGTGAATAATAGAAAAACGTCTGTCCGACCTAGAGAGCATAATGTGTATATATAGGGCTACGATAGGGACCTAAGGAGTAATAAGTCTGAGCTCCTAGTGTAAATAAGAAAACTTAATCTCACTAGGATTCTATTTCTTATTTCACTAATTATAATTCACCCCACTACAGAATCATAATTGCACTCCCGTCCTTATCTCAGTTATATTACGAGCTCCATGATATTAAATACTTATTGATCTCCCCATGTTAAGATTATAGATACCCATTGATTAAAATACATTACTAACAATCTCCCACTTAATCAACATCTTATCTTGAGGCTATCCACTTAACTTATTTGATATGTCGGATACAAAATCCACTTGCAGGGTTCGACATATTCGAAACTTATAAGCTTACTCAAGGGGTATCATCAATCCCTATCAGGACTACTTTTTCCATCTCTTGCAACGCTTGGGTCGTGGATTCCATTAATAATTAATAGTTGTCATATACATAATGTTGCGACCCAACTCACGGAGACTATTGACTGTATACAGATCTCACTCTTTAATGAATCAAAGTCGACAACATTAAATATATACCTCTAATAATTATCTTTGGATTAAAAGCATAAGCATTCATAATAACCATGAGGTTCCAATTGTCTTATAAAGTCAGTATAAAAACAATTACCTCAATGCGGTCCCGTTCTAAGTAGCACGGATACAGACACGGATACGGACACGGCAATTCTAAAAAAATCGAAATAAGGACACGGCAGGGGACACGCCACGTGTGTGTGTATATATATATATATATATATATATATATGATTTTTTTATTTTTCTTTTCTCCATGCTTGCATTGCAATATGTAAATAATGAACAACTTAACAGTTAACATTCATATTTTGCCATAAATACTAACCATTAGTAGTTTTAACATAATAGATTAGATGCATACATCATAACATCGGTCCATTAAAGCAAAACAAAACATCCATAGTCATAGATTTAATACAACCCAATCGAAAGAGAAAACATCCATAGTTCCATAAACTAAACAGCCACGTGTCCAAATATCAATTAGACCCAACTTCCATCACTTCTTCATCGCTATTGAATTGGTCACCATCTCCATTGTCTGCGAAGACTACAACCTCCATCTCGGGTTCATCAAGTGAGAAGTTTGCAACCTCAAGCATCCCAATATCATCAAGTGAGCCAAATTGGTCTCCAGCAATATCCCACATCTTGGTTACAGCATTACAATATTGTGGACTTCTCCTTGATAAAAGACGGAGGTTACTATGAATATACACCAAGTCCTCCACCCGTTGAGGGGTCATTTTGTTCCTTCTCAATGAATGGATGAAGGAGTATGTACTCCAATTTCTCTCACAACATGAAGAAGAAGAAGGTTGAGTGAGAATCTTCAAGGCCAAAGTTTGAAGAATCGGGCCGGATGCACCATGAATTACCCACCAACTATGAGGATCCATATTATATCTATCTTCAATAGAATCAACATCGGAAAATGACCCCTCCTTAGTTGAGAACTTGGCATACTCCATATTGGCTTTGGTACGCTCAACGGAATCATTTAAGTACCTTTTCAAGCATTTCTTTCTCTCATTCGTGACCTCTTCATCCTTGTGTGGAGGAACTCGCTTTGGATCCTCTTCAAGCCATATGTCACTATAATTCCTACATTATAAAGTAAATAATTAACTAAGAGGTGTTTGCCCTAAAGAGTAAAGACTTAGCAAAAATGGTAAATTATGTTGTAAACTTGTAATTACCTTGGATTTAGAGCATGTGCCAAGCAATGAAGTGGTGTATTGTTCTTGTTCCACCTATCCACTAGAATTTTATGAACAACGTCATAAAATTCGCTCTCATCTTCCAAATGCTTCTCTTCGTGCTTGTAAATGACACACTTCACTTTCTCAATCATATTATCCCACATGTCGTAAATCAAGTGAAGAGTAGGCCTATCCGTGTCACATTCTCTAAGCACGTCATAAATAGGTGCCGTAAATGATAGAATGTAGTCCACCTTATCCCACTACTTCTCATTCAACAAAGTCTCCCTCACAAATGATGCCCCTTGTTCCTCCCTATGAGAATTCCATTGAGTACTAATTACCATCGATTGAAGACCTTGCTTGATGAGCTTAAACCTCCTAAGTTTTACAATGGATGAAGCAAAGCGAGTCTCAGCAACCGAAAGCAACTTCAAAGAAACAAACTCATTAAAAATAGCCAATCTCATAGAGTGATTCATTATGAAATTCTTGATGCAACTTGCATCACCAACGACAATAGTAATCCAACTACACTCATCATACACAAGTGAGTTATTCTCAACATTTTTCGCGGCACAAATGTTCTTCAAGGCAAGATTTAGAGTATGCACTATGCAAGGAATCCAAAAGATGTGAGGGTATTGGGCTTCAATTATTTGTCTTGCCGCCTTACAATTTGCAGCATTGTCTGTAACAATTTGAACCACATTCTTTGGCCCAACCTCAATAACTACCTCCTTCATCAATGAAGCAATGAAATGTTTATCCTTTATTTCTCCCTCACAATTAACAGCCTTAAGAAACATAGGTGCACCTCCGGTGACTGCCATAAAGTTAATTAAAGACCTTCTTTGAGAATCACTCCAACCATCACTTGCAATCGTCAAGCCCTTCTCCTTCCATGTCCCTTTAATAGGATCTAACAACCGTTCAATATTTGCCCTTTCCCTTTGAAGCAATCTAGTTCTCAACAAGTTGTACCTCGGTGGTATATATCCTGGTATGCTATGGTTCGCAGCATACATGTAGGAACTAACACAGTGTGGATTTCTTGCCAAGTTGAAAGGCAATCCCCCGGAGTAAAACATTCGAGCAATTTCGCTATGTAAGTGGTCCTAAGCCCCAACATTGAATGCTTTAATGACATGATTATCACTTTCACTAGTGTTTGCCCTCCTCTTTTTCGATACCAAGCCTCCCTGTGTTTCATTGAAACTTGTGCCCGTAAGAGAGGCACTAGAAGGAGGCAATGGAACTTTCTTCGGTTGGGATTGTTCCGCTTTTGATTTCTCTTCTTCAATCAATTTATGAAATTTTGCAACTTCTAGACTTGTTACAACCTCACAAGCCGCTACCCCTTCTCTGATAACTTTCAACAAATGAGCTTTCACCCTTGTATATGAACCATTTTTGGTTACACCACAATAATTGCACTTCCATTTGAAATTTCCTCCTTTTCCACCATATTTATCCAATTTAGTTACAAATTGCCAAAGTACTGATCCCTCCAAAGTTTTGGGTGCACTACTAGCACCCGTTGAGGAAGACATGTCCTATATGATTAATGTATGAGATTAACATGGTTCAAATAATTAAAAAAACAGAATGCAGGTCAGTACATATATATACACACTAATATATATATATATACACACACACACACATAAATATATACACATAAATATGCAAAGAGTCAGAGACACACCTAGAGAGAGAGAGAGAGAGAGAGAGAGAGAGAGAGAGAGAGCAACGAGAGACAGAGAGAGAGGAATGAGCGAGAGAGAGAAGAACGAGCGAGAGAGACATACCCGAGAGAGGAGAGGAGAGGAGTCGAGTCTGAGAGCTCCTCGTCAGTCGGCTAGGGCTTGAAATATGAAAGAGTAAAGAGAAAAGGAAGCTGTCGATGTAATATATAAGTTTTAAAGGCATAATTACAGTTTAACTCAAAAGTTTTGAATTATTTCATATTAACCCCCAATTTTTGTAAAAAATTTCATTTTGCCACCTAGCTGTGTCTCCGCCGTGTCCCCCCCGTGTGCTGCATCAAAAAATAATATAAAATATTAGACACGCCACGTGGCGTGTCTAATACGTATTTAGGCGTGTCCCGGTGTCCAATACGTGAGTACGGCGCCCTTTTGGAGTGTCGGTGCTTCCTAGGTCCCGTTCAATATACACAAAGTATACTAACACAATGAGTTGGAATTAGTACCATTCCCTGTAGTCAAGACAAACCTACTAAAATATTGTGCTACGGTCCTACCGATGGTGTGTCAAATTCCATCTAAGACTGTGAACCATAACTTATATTCCACAAGAACCGATTATCCAATCTTCTGTGTGTAAGCCATACTCTACACACTGGATTATCTACTGTGTAGAATAAAAGACACACGTGCACAACAAATGTAAATATCGTGCAAATATTGCCCATAAAAGATTCTCATAAAAAATGGATAAATTTGATTAATAATTAAATATTAATCCATCATATAAAAACATAACTTTTACATAAATGGTTGATTGCACTGAAGGGACCACTTTCAGATCTAACAAAAAGTTTCTAAGCCAAACAGCCTCCTTGGCTGTTTCAGAAGCTGCCACATACTTTGCCTCCATGGTAGAATCAGCAATGCAAGATTGTTTGATACTTCTCCAACTTATGGCTCCACCTCCCAAGGTAAACACATATCCTGAGGTAGACTTTCTGGAATCCCTATCTGACATAAAGTCTGAGTTTGTGTACCCATGAGGTTCCAGACTATCTGATTGGAACACCAACATATGATCTCTAGTTCTTTTTAGATACTTGAGTATATGTTTCACTGCAGTCCAATGTTCTTGCCCTGGATTAGACTGAAATCTGCTAACCATGCCCACGGCAAAGCAAATATCAGGTCTAGTACACAACATAGCATACATAAGAATTCCTACAGCCGAGGCATAAGGAATTGTCTTCATTTTCTCCATCTCCTCAGGTGTATTAGGACACTGATCCTTGGATAGGTTGATTCGATGTCTAAAAGGGAGGAACCCTTTCTTTGGAATCTTGCATGCTAAAACGGGCAAGAATGACATCGATATAAGTAGCTTGTGATAAGCCTAACATCCTATTTTTGCGATCTCGTATAAGCTTAATCCCTAGGATGTGACCGGCTTCTCCCAAGTCCATTTCGAATTGGCCGGATAGCCACACTTTCACTGAAGATAACACTCCCACATCGTTTCCAATGAGCAAGATATCATCGACATATAGAACTATAAACACCACAACTTTTCCGTTGCGCTTCTTGTACACACATGACTCATCCGGACATTGATCAAAACCAAAAGACTTGATTGCTTGATCAAAACGGATGTTCCAAGATCTAAATGCCTGTATAAGCCCATAAAAAGACTTTTTGAGCTTGCACAACATGTGCTCGTGACCTTTTGCTATGAATCCATCTGGTTGCACCGTATAGATACACTAATCCAGATTTCCATTAAGGAACGCAGTCTTGACATCCATTTGCCAAATCTCGTAATCGAGATGAGCCACAATGGATAAGAGAATCCGGTTGGACTTAAGCATGGCTACTGGCAAAAAAGTTTCCTTATAGTCGATCCTTTCTTTTTGAGTATACCCTTTCGCAACAAGCCTAGCTTGGAAAGTATGCACCTTCCCGTCCGCCCCTCTCTTCTTCTTGTAGATCCACTTGCATCCAATGGGTTTAATCCCTTCAGGTGGTTCTACAAGATCCCAGACATGATTGGAGTACATAGACTCCATCTCTGATTTCATAGCCTTTTTTGCCAAAGTTCCACATCTTTATCTTGAAGTGCCACATTGTAGTTACAGGGTTCGGCACGTTGATCATCTGGGATCATTTCAAAAGACTCCCAACGACGTATACCGATTGGGTGGAACAATAACCCACCCACTACGACGAGGTACCGGTGTGTCAATAGGTGCCTCTACAGATGTTTCTTGTGCCGTTTCCTCCTGCACTAATGGTGGTAAAGAAGTTTGTGCTGGTGACTCTCCTCTCAATTCCTCTAAAACAATTTTACTTCTAGGCTTGTGATCTATCACATAATCCTCTTCTAAGAACCGAGCATTAGTGCTAACAATGACCTTCTTATCCTTAGGACTATAAAATAGTCCACCTTTTGTTCCTCTATGATACCCCACAAATAAGCAAACTTCTGTCCTTGATTCCAATGTATCTGCGTTCCCATTTAGCACATGTGCTGGACTACCCCAAACCCGAACATGCTGCAAACTAGGTTTACGCCCAGTCCATAGTTCTGTGGGTGTAGATGGTACTGACTTAGATGGTACTAAGTTAAGAATATACACTGCTGTTTCTAGTGCATGTCCCCAAAACGAAATTGGTAAATCTGAATAACTCATTATTGATCTTACCATATCCACAAGAGTCCTATTCATTCTCTCTGTTACACCATTTTGTTGTGGCATACCTGGAGCTGACAACTGGGATGTAATCCCTTTAGCTGACAAGTAGTCCCTAAACTCTCCCAAGAGGTATTCGCCACCACGATCAGATCGTAGTGTCTTGAGACATTTACCCAGACGCTTTTCCGCCCTATACTCCCTGAATTTCTCAAAGCATTCGGACTTACGGTGCATCAAATATATGTATTCATACCTTGAGTAATCGTCAATAAAGTGACAAAGTACTCAAAACCACCTCTAGCTTGGACATTCATAGGCCCACACAAATTAGAGTGAACCAATTCCAACGGCTCTTTGTCTCTATATCCTTTTGCAGAAAAAGGTTTTTGGTCATCTTACCTTCCAAAACAGGATTCACAGACCGGAAGTTCCTTAACTTTTAATGAACCTAAAGGCCCATCTCTAACCAGTCTAGAAATCCTATTTAGATTAATATGACCATGACGTAAGTGCCAAAGATACGTTTGGTTCAATTTAGAAGGCTCTTTTCTCTTACATGGTAAATTATTAGTGTTATTCAATTCATGTAGTTGCACTGTAGGAAATATAGGATTAATAATGTAGAGATTGTCCACCAATGAACCAGAACAGATAAAATGTTTATTTAACTTAATAACCATAGAGTCACTAAAATAAACCAAATATCCATCCTTAATTAACTTAGAAACTGAAACCAAGTTTCTTCTAATAGTAGGAACATAAAGACAATCTTTCAAAATTAAACTCCTATTACTATTAAAATTTAAAAACAAATTACCTACTACAATTGTTGCCACTCTCGTAGCATTTCCCATATGTTGATAAATCTCCCCATCGCTTAGTCTTCTGGTTTCCTAGAACCCTGCAATGAATTGCAAACATGATTATTGGCTCCTATATCTACACACCAGGTACTGGTAGATAACACTGCTAAACATGATTCAACAACCAGTGAAAAAGATTTACCTTGTTTGTTCACTTTATTGAGAAAAATTGGACATCCCTTCCTCCAGTGTCCTTTCTGCTTGTAGTGAAAACACTTGCCCGCAGGCTTTTTCACTCTACCTTGAGGTGCATAAACTGCCTCCACAACCTTTTTTCTGAGACTTGTTCTGCTTGTTCTTGCCTTTCAGCTTAGAAGTAGAAACCTTCTCTTTCACTAACACTGATGGTGGTTTCTTCACAACCAAAGACCCTTAGCTGCTTGGAGTTCCTTAAGAAGTTTCGCCAATACCTTTTTGCCTTAGTTATGGATGAATTGACTAGACAATTCCAAGAGGATATCCCATGGTGTATGATGTTTGCAGATGACATTGTCCTCGTAGATGAATCCGATAGAGGTGTTAATACGAAACTAGAAATTTGGAGGGAAGCATTAGAGTCAAAGGGTTTCCGAATAAGTAGGAGTAAAACTGAGTATATGATGTGCAAGTTTAGTGGTAATAGCAGTGTGCACGAAGAAAGAGTGATGATCCAAGACCGGGAGATACCTAAGAGTGCTCATTTTAAATACTTAGGATCAATCATTAGTAGGGATGGAGAGATTGTCGATGATGTGACTCATAGGATCCAAGTGAAGTGGCTCAAGTGGAGGAGCGCTACTGGTGTACTGTGTGACAAGAGGGTATCCATAAAATTGAAGGGAAAATTTTATGGAACTGCCATCAGACCAGCGATACTTTACAGGACAGAATGTTGGCCTATTAAGAAACAACAGGTGACCAAGATGAGTGTAGTAGAAATGAGAATGTTGAGGTGGATGTGTGGTAAGACTAGAAGAGACATGATTAGAAATGAAACGATTCGGGAGATGGTAGGTGTAGCACCCATAGAAGAGAAGTTGAGGGAAAATAAGCTAAGATGGTTTGGGCATGTCTACCGTAGACCAGGAGATGCAGTAGTTAAGAGAGCAGATAAGATAGTTTTGGGTAGTAATGCTACGGGGAGGGGTAGACCTAAATTGACTTTAGATTCTGTGGTACGCAACGATATGAGTAGAGTAGGTTTGTGTGCACAAATGGCTCTTGACAGAGCTCAATGGAGAAAAAGGATTCATGTAGCCGACCCCAAGTGATTGGGACTTAAGGCTTGGTTGGTTTGGTTTGGTAATAGTTCAGGCGAAATTACTTAGAACTCTCATACTATAGTGAGTTACGAACAAAATCGATCTGGGTTTTCCCATCAATTTCAGCTCCAAGGATCTCTAGTTCATTAAGAAGAGCTATTATCTTCAGAACATGATTCCTAATTGGGGTCCCTTCAACATGGGTGATACTTACCAATTTTATAAAGTTTTGCTTCATGTTATGTGGCATTCTCATCAGGTCTAGGAGGGCACTCCTCAGACAACACAAATTTGTGCCTCTCAGTAGTTAACAGAATATCAATGTTCTTTTTTTCCAGTAAACAAAGTTTGGTCCAGTAAGTTTATTTGCTTTGAGAAAATTACAAGTGAATTGAAAAAAAAAACCCCATTTTTTGAATCTGAGAATCACATAATAACAATTATGAAGGCAATAAAAACTTGAATATTATTTTAATATTGGTTCCCTCAACCACATGTTAAAAGAAAAACATTGACAACCCTACACACCGTGAAGAGCATGCCTCGATGGGAAGGTCATCTACTCTTCATCATTCGTGTAGATAGGCACAACCTTTTAATTTTTACTATCTAGACACTAGACCATGCCAAGCAAAATTAAATAGCCAATATTCCTTCGGTCCTATAAATAAAATAATAGTGACTCAGATAGAGAGGATATTATTATTTATAGCTAAGTGTATACCATTACTTAGCTTTTAGACCTATTGTTCCATTATGAACAACCTCAGATGGAGAAGTGACCCACACAACAATTATCTTAGAGCTATCTTTTTAGGAAGTTTGTACTGATGATGCCACAATTAATTTTGTCCGATAGGGAGGAAGGTTCTGAAACCAACACACAACATTAACTATATCATCTGCAAACTAGGAATGGAGACCATGGGATTTATCCAAAATAAATTCCCCCTCACTTAGTTATTTAAAAAAAATTTGTGAGTGTTATCAATTTTTCGAGTTTGCAAAAAACGTGATCTAGGTCAAAGGCCAAATATTACCATGTTGTCTCAATATGGTAAACTATCACATATGCAAACAATATGAAAAAACAAATAATAAGGAAACATAAGATAAAAGAATCCAGCTATTATGGTTAAAGATGCAATCCTTGAGCAACAAGTAATCCTTCCAAACTTGAAATCCTTAAGCAATAAGGAGTCCTTCCAAACTTGAAATCCTTCAGCTATACTTGTGTGGGAGACTTAGATACTTTAAATTAATCAAGGAAACCAAAATCCAACTGTGCTTAAACAGGAAAAATCCGGATTTGATATATTCCCGCGTAAACTGCACAGCCTTCTGTATTTTGGCCATATCTTCCTCATCCGACCTCCGATTGAAGTGATTCAAATTGGGTTGGATTCGAAAAATTCAATTATCTACAACTTCCATGAAGAACAGATTTTCTAATTCCAATGTTTACTGGGTCGAAATAACCCTGCAATCAGACCTTACGAATTTGGAAAAAATCTGTTGCGAGCCAAACAACTTGTATCTTCTGTATCTACCATCTTTGATCTCCAAATGACTGTCAAATGCTATTACAATTGAAGAAACATACATACATTGATTTTATGCCTTCATTGGGGTTCACATGCTACATTAATTATTACAACCACGAAAAGTAATCGTGGTACCCAATAAATAACAATAACGACAAAAAATTATCGTGGGATCCAATCACACAAAATCAACAAAAATCATGTGATCATAATAGCTGGGTTAGAATGCTGCAAAACAAGGGTTAGCACAGTTTTACGTTCTATCCTATATAACCTACGGACAACATGGCCTGTTTAATCCATATGCGTGATTATTGCCTGCTTTGATACCACTGTTGGGAAATTGAATCCCCAAGACCCAGTAATGACGCGTACAGATTAGACAATAAAAATTGCAAAAAAAACCCTACAAGGCGGAATTAGGGTTTTACCATAACTCCCTGCGACACGAACGCTGGTTGAACTTGTTATAGCACATCTTGCTATATACCACGAATACTGCTCGACTGTATCTCACGATCTTCTATCGTATTCCTTGCACGTCTAGAACACGAACCGAGTGTGGACTCTATCGTGATCTGTTTGCTCTCTCTAAGTTTACCTCTATTTCATGAATAATAGAAAAACGTCTGTCTGACCTAGACAGCATAACGTGTATATATAGGGCTACGATAGGGACCTAAGGAGTAATAAGTCTGGGCTTCTAGTGTAAATTAGTAAACTTAATCCCATCAGAATTCTATTTCTTATTTCACTAATTATAATTCACCCCACTACAGAATTGTAATTGCACTCCCGTCCTTATCTCAATTATATTACGAGCTCCATGATATTAAATACTTATTGATCTCTCCACGTAAAGATTACAGATTCCTGTTGATTAAAATAAATTACTCACACTTTTAGCACTTTTAGCGCATTTGGAAAACTAGGCCTAAATCAACGATGTGTTTGGAAAACTTGGAAGGGGAAAAGATGTGAAAATAAGAGAGAGAAAAGTAGGAGGCAAATTGTAGAGAAATTCTAGTGACTTGTAAAGTTATAAATGAGAACTTTGGACTTACCCAGTACGAGGCCCTTTTTGAAAGGAATTTGCGAAGATTAAAGTTTTGCACTTGCCACATAGACGTATGTGATGCAGATGCATATGTTGCATATGACGGACAATGCGAACAGTATTGTATTGGACAAGGACGGGTCGTTACGGTTTTCTAGTTGTTGTATACCCTTATTAAACTTAGGCGAGCTGAACAACCATCATAATTGCAGGGTTTCAAGACATGAAGACCCTCTTCGGTTTGAGTTTTGAGCGAGGTTTTAAAGTGTAATGAGTGGAGAGAGATAGAGAAAATTTATTAAGGACCTTGCACAAGGGTTTGGAGTACCCCAAATGAACAAGCCGGAAGTTATTTGTCTTATTTTGATAGGTATTTTCTACTTACTGTATACTATCTACTTTTTCTCCTCGGAGCAAGGATGTAATAAACACGCAACATGTACTCCTATTGAGAGCAAATTTTTACTTATGTATACGCAAATGGACAAAGCATAGATACTAGAAACCAAGTCATATGCCTCAATTAGTTATATTTGGGGTCTAAATGGCAAGGATCACACTAAAAGCCTCCTGGGCGTAGTGAATAGTTGCTTAAATACAATGAGAAACAAGTAACAAATCACCTTCAGTAGTTCTTTAACCAAGGTGTTGGCCTGTTGGAAGACCTAGGACTTAGGGGTATCCTTCCTATTAGGTTAAGTCTCAAGTTTGAAACCTCTTGAGTGCTATCAATTCTTGTGGGCTAGTCTATACTGGGTTTTGTGCATGCCAGCATTAATCAGGGCCTTCGCTGGTGGAATGTGTGATTGGTCCTCCAGGGATTATTTGATTTTGAGGTGAATGTAAGCTGTCCCAAACACCCTGAGTTATCGAAGAGGAATTAGAAATTTGATTGGAGATGTCATATTGATTAAGATAAATTCAAATTTTTTGAGGTTCTGACAATCGGTACCAGGGTAAGACTCAAATTTAGGAGTCACGTCTAGCAAAAAGGTTGTTCACCACTAAGTGATCATTTGAGATGTTTTATTTCATTACTTCAGAGTCTTTTTCCAAAATCTTTATTAGCTCAGTGAGGTGTTATTGACTAGGATTAACTCTCATTTTATTTTTTGTGAGTTTCTAACAATGGGTGGTGTCACGGGGCTGTTTTTCGCCTAGAAAACTGCCCGTGATGGCACCAAGTTGGCCAACAACTTGGTCTCAGCCGACTAGTGTTTACTCACACACCCAACGAGTTTGAACGCCTAAAACACACACAAGAGTTATGGGAACCGTCCCAACCTTTTATTGCACCGACAATATAAGGAAAATACACTCTAGAGCCTAGGCAGAACATCCCTCTGCCTTAGGCTACGAAATGCCTTGCCTAAATAGGCTTACAATCATAAAAACGTGGCCACTAAGTACATGAGATCATGGGGCAAGCCCATGATCTTGCAGTTGACACCCCCAACTGCCCTAGGGCTGTGCTGGCCTTGCCAGAATCTGCCAGCACATTGAATTCTTAAACTGCCTTGGCTGTAACTGCAGTAACTGCCCGTTTCTGCCTTGGACACCTGTCCCATGCTTCCCAGCAACATGTGCAGAATGCTGTTAACCGTCAATAACCGTTTTGCCCGAGCCAACTCAAGCTCTGCCTCTGTTTTGCCCGAGCCAACTCAAGGCTGCCTGGCCAATCTCATGATCCAACCCCAGCTCCCAATACTTAGCCGTTTTCCTCGATTGCCTTGTCCCACAAGCCTGCTTCCCGTTAGCATCCATGCCTCGATATCATCGGGCCTTCACGTGCATCACGACCGCCACTTGTCTAAGGGACCAGTGCCGACACCAACCGACACAATCGGGTCACCTTGTAAAACATGCCTGCCTCATGCCTTTGTTTCCACCGGTTGGCTAGGGTGCAAGGTGCCACCGCTAGCCAAGCTTAGCAAGCCTTGGAAATCAAGGTGCTAACAGGTGGCATGGTAAGACTTGAATGTAGGAGTCACGGCCAGTAAGAAGGTGCTTCAATCACTATCGGTGTTGAGTTATTTTCTTTCACTACTTCATAATCTCTCTTTTTTCTTTTTTCTTTAAAAAAAAAAGCTTATTATTACACACTATTAGTTAGATTTGCTTGAACGACTGATGTTGTAGGAATTCCTGTCAAATTTTAAGATTTTTCCTTCTATCGCAAGGATGAATCAAACGATGTTTCAAAAATAAAATACAGCCATTTGATGGGATTGAGGAGGTGAAGTTTGACTACCTCCTTGGTTTTCACGTGGCATATTTATATGACGTAGGCATCATATCCTTGCTTCTTCCTTTTTTGACTATTTCATGTAATACATTTTGGTTTGAGGCGAATAAAAACTTTGGCAAGTGATTACATTCTTAATGACGTGCTGCATTTGAATGAATCATTTATTTGTCATTGCATTTTTGATGAGGTGATGTCAGAGAGCTACCTTGCTTGTTCACTTCCCAGGATGCATGCGTCATGTCTTCCCATTTTCCTTTTTTGCTATTTCAAAATACTTAATTCCAAGTTGAGGGCTAAGTTGAAAATTGAGAAGTCCTTTCAAATACACATGAGTGGAGCTTTGCCCAGCTGACTCAAACGCACACCGAGCTGGCAAGCTCGAGCTGCTGTTTTCTATCTTGGTTAGATCTTGAACTGAGCTCAAAATCTTCCACCAAATTGCAAGAAACTCAAGCCCAAGCTAGTAGGTAATACTTGTTTGGTTTGGCTTGTTTTTCTTTTGGTAGAAACAGCCACTTCCCTCGAATGTTCCTTTTTTTTTATGGTATGTTAAGTTTATTTAAACCCAAAACCATATAGGTACAACGGGGCATCCCCCTGAACAAGAAACAACATCTGCCTAGCTACAAGCAGCTAAAGGCAGGAAAAAAGTAAAAAGGACCGCTTATCCAAGCAAAAGGCCTAAGGCTACATAGCTAGCAACAAGAAAAAACAGTAGGAGCAATGTTCCACTCAACAGTCAACACATATAAGTCTGTTCCCACCAGGCTTCTTGATATGTAGCCAAGAAGCAATACAAGCTCTTATGTCTTTAACAATACTGGATATGATGTCTTCAGGCCTTGGACATTGATTCTGGAAAATTCTTTGGTTGCGCTTGCACCGGAGAGTGTAGAGAGAAGCAGCCATGGAGAGTTTCTCTGAATCTAGCACTACTTCTATTTTGTAGAATCCAATCAATCTCTTCAGACAGCTTACGAGCACCCTTATCAACTCCATTCTTCTGGAGAATATAGCGCCAAACACAGGCAGAGAAGGGGCACTCAAAAAACAAGTAGTCATGGCTCTCATGTTCTGTACAACAAAGGACACAGAGACTCAGAAGTCATTCCCCAGTGCAGAATTCTGTCTTTAATAGTGAGTCTATGTTGGACTGCCATCCATTCCACTATAGCCCATCTAGAAACATCGTGAGTGAACCAAACAGCCTTAGTCCAAGTTGTGGCAGGGTTCTTAATTCTCAAAGTCAGAGCAGACCAAGCAGATTTGGTTGAGTATGATCCAGAGGGATGCAAGGTCCAAATCACAGAGTCAGGTCTATGAGAATTGGGTAGAAAAGAAGCAGGATCCTGAATGACAGGGTTTCTAACTCTGGACCAATTCCATCTGTCATCCAAAATGATGTCACTAACCTTACTGAACAAAGGTTTCCCAAGCTATGAACTGAGCTATCTCCATATCTCATATACAAAGGTCCATTCTTTTGTCCCTGGTTGTTTTCCCATGATTTCCTGTTTCCACCCAGCCAATCTTCCTATCCACCTTCAGTGTCACCTTTTAGATTTCACTCAATGGCTTGACACCTGCCGATGTCCCCTCATCTCTCCTCCATTATGAATCTGCAAACTGGAAATTCAATGATACTTATCCTGAAGAATGGCGCCAAAATATTCGCTATCTTTTGGAACAGTATTACTTGACAGCGGATTCTTCTGGAAGCAGTGGATCGGATAAGCCTGTCAATTCTCGAAGGGAAAATGACAGGATGGGTTGACGATGAGGCAGAGGTATCTTTTGGAAAAGAGATTTCCACTGTACCGTCAGGTTTTGGGATGAAAGTGGGATTTGAGGATTGGACAGGAATAGGTTTGTTTTGATTTTTCTCGTAAGCTGTAACCCAGGATTCTGGGAGAAGCTTCCCATTAGGTGCCAATTATCCCACCATAGGAATGTGTTATGACTATCACCAACAATGTTTTTAATCCAAGGTTGGGCAATAGTTCTTAGCTGAAATAACTTTCTAACAGTCCAAGAGGTATTGCTCGGAGTTTTAATGGCCCGAATGCATTTACCCTCAATCACAGACGTGTGGATTTAACCCAGAGGGGCTTTCGGCAAATAGCCCAGAGGTATCCTACCATAGAGGCCTTGTTCCATTCTTTAAGAACTCTGAAACCCAGACCTCGTCCTCGTTTAAGTTTGCAGATATTGTTCCACTGAACCTTAGCCCCAGTAGTTTTCATTTCAGTCCCAGACCAAAAGAAAGTCCTCAATGCAGATTCTATTTTCTTCAAGACTCTTTGAGGAAGCACAAAGACTGAGCTCCAATAGGCTTGAATACTAAACAGAATAGCCTGAATCAGCTGACCCCTGCCACCATAGGAAAGCAACCTGCTACTCCATGATTGATTCTTTTCAGGATTGTATCCACCAACAGATTACAGTCTTGGATTCAAGTCTTGTGGTGATGAGAGGGACACCCGGGTATTTGATTGGCAGAAATCCTTCTGAAATATCTAATACTAGCGCATGCCGATTCGAAGAATTTGGTGTTCAATATGACTTCGAGTGTCCTAAGTGTGAGCGAATTGCCCATACCTTGAGGTCTGGAGCAACTTGATATTGAGTTTGCAACAACTGAATTGTTCAAATCAATTATGTACCAATTAGAAGGCATTTGCAAATCCTAACCATCAATCGTCCACAATAAACACGATTTTCAACAATTAAACACCATGTTCAGCCATGAGATTTTTCATTGCCCGTCCGTACCTAAATGAATTGCCCTCCCTACTGTTGACCAGCCTCACAAACGAACTTGAAACATCCCAAAAGCTGTTTTTTTTTCCAATAAGCTTCACCTGTATGAATCCATGGTCTAAAACCTGATGGCTGCAATATTCTTAATATTTTCCGCTACTAAACAAACCATAATCGTAACTAAACCTAGTGGATATGACGATCTCAAGTTCACAATCAATACTTACCTATAGGAATCACTATGAGAATCTTATATTAATTCCTGTTTTGGTATTGATTTTAAAGAATGAAAGAGAGAGAACCTTGTATTATCTATGGAATTCCTGTTTTGATATTGATTTTTGAGAGAGGGAGGATTGATTTGGATCTTCTAAAAAATGGTGGATCTCTGCCGTTGGATTCAAGGGACCACTCTAGACCATTAGATTTATGTATATATGTATATAAGATTCAAAAACAGAGCTTGGTTATTGTATAGATGCTTTGCAACAGGACTTTAATGTCAGGGCAACCCCAGCAAAGACAATGGAGCTTTTCTGAAGGTTAGGTTTAAGGCCAGAGCACCCATGAAAAAACATGCAGAACTTGTTAAACAAACTGAAAAGAATTTTCATCAGCACCAATAATGATGAACAAGTCATCAGTAAAAATGAGATGCGTGATATCAAGGCTCTTGCACTTGGGGTGGTTGGTAAAATTCTCATGCATAGCTCTGTACCTAACCATAGCTGTAAATGCTTCCATGACCAGAAGAAATATGTAGGGAAACAAAGGATCTCCCTGCCTAAGCCCTCTCTTAGCAGGAAAGTATCCAGGCAACAGAGTCATAGGCCTTCATCAAATCTAATTTCATAGCATACCTTGGAGGGCCTCCATTCTTCTGATAGTTCTTCACCATCTCTTGCATTAGCAGGATATTGTCCTCTATTGATCTCCCCTTGACAAAAGCTGACTGGCAAGGGCTAATGAGAATAGGGAGAGTAGCTTGCATTCTGTTCATTAAAACTTGCTTAAATTTGAAGGGGACATTGCAGCAAGAAATGGGCCTATAATCTTTAATTGTGGATGGGGAATTTGTTTCGGGGATGAGAGAAATAGCAGTGGGATTCCAGTGTCTAGGCATGTTTCCTCGAATATTGCTTCAATGGAATTCGATTCCATAATTATTTTGCCTTGTGAGATTGTGCAATGGTGCTAACTGCTTGTTATAAAGTCCGATTGTATTTGGTTGTATTGTAGCCCTGTACCATTTAGTCTATGCTTGCATTCTTTTGTTTGTCCTACAACTTTGCTGCTAACTTTACTGTTCCTGCAGCCTTTACAACAATGTACACCGTCCAAGCAAGTTGGCAGTGGGAGCTGACTTTCATTGTTTTAAAAATAACATTGAGCCAAAATGGGAGGACCCTGTATGTGCTAATGGAGGGAAGTGGACTGTGAGCTTTTCCAGAGGGAAATCTGACACCTGTTGGCTGTATACGGTATACCTGAACAATAGCTAATCTGTCTGGATTCTGGACGTTAATTTGCCTTCTAATTTTCTGTATGAATTTGAGATAGTTGCTGGCAATGATTGGAGAACAATTTGACCATGGAGATGAAATCTGCGGAGCAGTTGTCAATGTTAGAGCCAAGCAGGAAAAGATAGCTCTGTGGACCAAGAATGCTGCTCATGAAGTCGCTCAGGTAGTTACAAACCAATCTACCTGTATTATTTTACTGTCCTCATGTTATCATTGTACTCCCCTGTTTTCTTTATGAATTCGTGTGGTCAGTAATAGATCCAGTTAAACTTGGTTGGCATAGTTGTCAAAGAGGAACTTTATTCTGGGTAAACTACTTGAAACTGTACTGCATGTGAAACTGATTTTAGCACTCCCCTTTTATCCACTTGCACTCGTTTTTTAAACCATTATTCACATAAAATTACTAGTTTGCCCTTTTATGTGCGGAAAAGTAGTTGGGAATTATTGAGTCAAAGGGTGGTTTCTCTATTTCAAATGAATAAGGAGGAAAAAAGGAATTCATGTTGGTTGAAGGGCTGCGCAAAAAATCATTTCTACTGCATAACTCGTTAGTGTATTTTGTTCCTCCTTTTTGCAGACAAACTGATGTTATGCAGCTATTTTGTCGTCTCTTCATGTGTCTCTTTGTATTGTTTGGCTATTTCGTCATCTCTTTATAATTCTATTGTAACAGTTGGATATTTGTGTAACCGAGCCCGTTTGGTTCACATGGCTAATAAGCAATGAGCGAAGCCAGAAATAAGCCCAATCGTTTGGCTTTCAAACAATGTTCTAAAACTCGGTACTCGCTCGGCCGGCCACCTTGTACCTTGTAGGCCGATTACTCGGTGATTACTCAGCGAGTAGAAATTACTTGGATTTTTTTTTTAATGTTCCCCAAATGATATTCATAATGCATAATGAGAAGTTCAATGTTCATAGTTCAAACCAAATGAAACTAAGTACAAAATTACTAGTCCATTGCAAAGTTTAACGTTCAAACCAAATGAAACCAACTGCGAAATTTATTGTCAATTATAAAGTTCAATGTTCAAACCAAATGAAACGAAGTACGAAATTAGTAGTCAATTATTCCTCATTTTCTTCTCCATATCCCTCCATATTATGTATTTTACCCCATTTTTTCAGTGTTTTTTTCGATTTTCTCCCCACTTCTGAGTAATCTCGTTTTACCGAGTATTCGGTACTTGCCGAGTAATGCCGAGTATTCCCACCGAGTAGCCCTAACTCTACTCGGCCAGGCACCGAGTACTGAGTATTCGCCGAGTATTTCCGAGTTTTAGAACACTGCTTTCAAAAGCTTATATGCTTATTTCTCGTTGGTTTTCTTTAGTAAGCAATTACACTGTAATTCAGCTGCCAAACAAGGTTATTTGCTTATTGTTAGAAAAAACAAGCATTTGTGCACATTAGCATTAATGTTATAATGTTTGGCACTGCATTGAAGCAGTTGACAGTGAAGCAGACATGCATGCATGCATGCCATGCACAATACATTGAACATGGTCACAGTGACTTGGCAGAGCATGATGCAGGCATGAGTAAAGAAACACATAGTGTATGACATATGAGTGTCTGTCACGGGGTTGTTTTTCACCTAGAAATTTGCCCGTGATGGCACCAAGTTTGCTAGCAACTTGTTCTCAGCCAACTAGTGCTTACTCACACACCCGACAGGTTTGAACGTCTAGAAACACACACAAGAGTTACGGGAACCGTCCCAACCTTTATTAAGCACCGACTTACAAAGGAATACACTCAAGGACCTAGACAGAACATCCCTCTGCCTTAGGCTACGAAATGCCTTGCCTAAATAGGCTTACAATCATTAAAATGTGGCCACTAAGTACATGAGATCATAGGGCAAGCCTAGGATCTTGCAGTTGACACCCCCAACTGCCCTAGGGTTGTTCTGGCAGAATCTGCCAGCACATTGAAACCTGAAACTGCCTGGCTGTAATTGCCGATAACTGCCCATTTCTGCCTTTGACACCTGTCCCATGCTCCCAGCAACATGTGCAGAATGCTGTTAACCGTCAATAACCGTTTTGCTTGAGCCAACTCAAAGCTGCCTCCGTTTTGCCTGAGCTAACTCAAGGCTGCTTGGCCAATTTCGTGATCCAACCCCAGCTCCCAATACTTAGCCATGGTAGCCAATTTTGTGATCCAACCCCAGCTCCCAATACTTGAGCATTTTCCTCGATTGCTTGTCCCAGAAGCCTGCTTCCCGTCTAGCATCCATGCCTCAATATCATCGGGCCTTCACGTGCATCATGATCGCCACTTGCCTAAGGGATCAGTGCCGACACCAACGGACATCATCGGGTCACCTTGTAAAGACATGCCTGCCTCATGCCTTTGTTTCCACCGGTTGGCTAAGGTGCAAGATGCCACCGCTAGCCAAGCTTAGCAAGCCTTGAAAGTCAAGGTGCTAACAATGTCCCACTTGATCATTTATGTGCGGAGTCATGGACACTCCTCATGCACGCATTCATTTCTTTATCACCTTGCATGCATGCTTACGACCACTCTGAGTGACTGCCACACGCATCCAAGACATAAGACATCGCCGGTTGAAGTGCTTTTGTGCTCCATGACATGACCAACAAATTGCAATGGTGAAACGATATTATGGTTGACAGGGGTGTCACTACTATTAAGTGAGAGGGTTCACTGAGGTTCCAAATACTGACTGGGATAGCTATAAAATTTTAGGTTCATGTGAGGGTTAATGTGTTGACCTCTCTCTCTGGGGTTACACATGTACCTATAATGCTAAAAATATTGGAGATAAGTTGTTTGTTTCAGAAAAAGAGAGAGTTGTTTATTGCACTTTTATCTTCTTATGGCATTAATTATGTATGAACAAATCTAAGGACTAATAAAAGAATGCGCATAGAGATTTTATCGAATAATAAACTAACTTTGTATCGGATTTTTGAACCCTCTGAAGTATTTTCCTGGAGCTGCCGCTGATGGTTGGTGTGTGCCTTAGACTGGGAATGCATTTGTTTTGTTAGCCATACTAGGAAAATAAAATTGTAACATTCATGGAATTGACTAGTTACGGGAAATCAACCGTGAGATTTATGAACGGTATTTTAACATCTGCTGGTACAAGGTAGTTGTGTGTCTTCTGACTCTCTATTGTGCATTCGCACAAATGATGATTGCTTTGAACTGATGGCAGCTTTCCTGCAATTTTTGCTTCATTTTTTTTTTTTTTTTTGTTCTTGTTCTTTTGTTTCAGGTAAGTATTGGAAGGCAGTGGAAGGAATTTCTTGATTACTCTGACAGTGTAGGGTTTATATTCCATGTAAGATAAATCTGTTTCATGTGTTGGGTTACATATAACGTGTCTATTCTATTTTGGTTCCTCCGACTTAAATGGTTTGCCAACCAGTTAATCTCTCTCTCTCTCTCTCAGGATGATGCAAAGAAGCTTGACAGAGGTGCCAAGAACCGCTACACTGTATAAGTTACACTTTTGTTTGGGGACTAAGTAGATGTAGTCAGCCGTTGGACATAAACCACCTCATATTCCTGAACAACTTCTGGATACTTAGTGTGTTTTCCATGCCTTGTTTTGTGAGAGTTTTGGTGGATAACTGAGTAGCGCCCTTGAAAAATGAATGCACGCCAGTATATTTATGGGTGCCACCGTGCCATGCTTATTCTCAGTTGTTTGTTTTTCTTCTTGTTAATCCTTTATACTGTTGGTCATGAATATATGTTTCCATTTCGTCAATTTGCAGTTGAAATTTGATCATTTTATACACAGGTACTGTTCATGTCCTGGTGAGAATGTTGGTCTAGGACCTGATGTCATATGAGTGTTAGCAACTTTATTTTTATTTTTATTTTATTGAACAGGAGTCTAGCAACTGATCAAAAGCTTTTAGCCAATAATGTCAAAGCCACCACCCTACAGCTGGACCACTAATTGGACCACCCGTAGTGCATAAACCTCCGGGCAATCAGAAGCAAACCACCATCTCGACCTGCTAGGTAAATCATGGTATCACCTTGGAGAGGAGTCGAACCCTGCCCAAATCTAGGCAAAGCCCTTCCCCTTCCGTTGGGGCAACCCCAAGGGTGGTCATTTTCTTTTCCTTGTTTGTGTGCAATACTGAAATCACCCTTCTTTATTTGTTGACAAAATCAACAATAAGTAGACGTGGTGGTGGGCCACATCTCAGTTTCTAAAAAAAATGCCATTGATAATGTCACTCCCAAAATTTATAATGTTACTCTCTAAATTGATAACCGCACTCCCCTTTGAGAGTGACATTATACATTTGGGGAGGCATTATAAATTCCAAAAAAAATTGCAGCAAAAGAAAAGAATGAAATCACGGTTGTCTAGTTCAAACAGAGAGAGAGAGAGAGAGACGACAAGGGATTAGGTTTTCATGTTTAAGTGAAATTGGGGATTTTGTTTAACTGAACCTTCTCTTTTATTGGATATCTATTTGCTTGATTTTGTTGTTATAGATGGGTACGATGTCGAATGCCATTAAAAACTTAATTGAAGCTCTCCCTAATACCAATTAGTTTTAGGAGAAATGGTGGAAAAGCTATCCGACAAGTGGTATTAGAGTGGCTCGCTCGTAATATTAGGTTTATTCCTAGAGTGGATCCTTATTTTTTTTAATTTACTATTATGGACGATTCACCAAGAGAAGGCAATTTTATAATCAAACCTCCGATTTTTGACAGCTCTAAATATGTAGCATGTTCTTCATCTATGTTTTTTGGTGCAAATAACACTAAATTCTATTGTGAGAATATAAATGATATTTTTTGTAAGGTTGAGAAAAATTAGGCTAATGATTCCGACAAGTCGTATCAGAGCTAGGAAGCTATGGGTTTGAGTCGCAAGAGCGTAATTGTGACGGAGGAATTGTTGGGCCCATAGTGCTCCCATAGATTTGGTTAAACAATACCACTCCCTGTGACCGCTCTACAAACATACTTGCAGGTGCAATGTCGAATGTCATAAAAGACTTAATTGAAACCCTTCTTAAATGATTTTAGGAGAAATGGTAGAAAAGCGGTCTGACAGCTTGGTTGTTGATAAATGTTGGAATTGGAAATCGACGCTGGAATTGGAAATCGACGCTGAAATGTGCAGTTCTTATGCTAGAAACGACTTTTGTAATTGCTGTAATTAAATTTGAAGTTGAACCTGCTGTGGCTGTAATTATGTAATGGGCCGAACATTACGGCGTGGACCACCAAGATCAGCCAAGTCACAGACGGGGCTCTTAGGCTCAGCTCTGGGCTAGGCTGTGATAGTTATAAGTCGACGATTAGGGATCATTGCCTCATGATCGTCGTGGGGCTCTACTAAGCTATTAGACTCTTAGGTTCGGCCATGGCCAAGTCCAAGTAGAAGATGTCCTCATATTCTCCTACTTTGGAACTCCTGCTTGCCCAGAGTCGAGCCCTTGGGGCTCAACCATACTCTGGGAGGCTAGTGAATTCTTGCGTGAGTAACTGCTTTGAGCCAGGGTGACGTGTGTGACATCACGCTTGCCGGTTACGCTAAAGGATAATGATGAGCGCACATGGGGGTGCCAGCTCAAGCTCAGAATGGTTACCAAACCCTATTTGTGACGTCACATGTGCTGTCAGCCGACGCGTGCACAACACGAGGATGTAGTTGGAGTGCAAGCAAAGGAAACTCTATAAATACCTAAGGATGAAGCCCTAAAGAAGTACATGCTATCGTCCTTGCTTAAACCCTAGTCCATTCCTACTAGCTCTGCACTTTCTCACTCTCATGCTGGAGGACCATTCCA
>BPLS01000511.1:1198594-1213050 GCA_019656275.1 Rhododendron kiyosumense | reverse complement strand
GAGTCCCTCCAGTGTGGCCTTTTAGTCGTGCCTCCTTGTGCAAGTCAGGTGAAGGGCTAGGTGAACCATTCATCCTAACTAAAAGCTCCAAGGGAAGGAACCAGGCATTTCTGAACCATCCATCTGTTGGAACATTTCCAAAATATTTAATGGATATTAAATGTGAATATTGGTGAGTCTCTCCAGTGTGGCCTTTTAGTCGTGCCTCCTTGTGCAAGTCAAGTGAAGGGCTAGGTGAACCATTCATCCTAACTAAAAGCTCCAAGGGAATGAACCAGGCATTTCTGAACCATCCATCTGTTGGAACATTTCCAAAATATTTAATGGATATTAAATGTGAATATTGGTGAAGGGTTTTAATCCAAAAGGTGTGTCTATTCAGGTTATATGAATGGACATGATTATTGGACTTAAAGGCAAAAGATGTGTCTATTCAAGTTAAATTAATAGACATGATCTGTAATAACTCTGAATTTCAATAAATGGAAATTTATTTTCTTATTCGAGTTATTAATTTTAATTGCTTGAATTGCTTTAAATTCCTGTAATTGTTGTAATTGCACTTTAGCCCTTCAATTTTCATTTCTTGCACTTTAGTCCTACTTAGCAAGCCTAGTTAGCTTTTAACCATCCGGTTGGAGAAACTAACCTAGGAAGCCATCTAGTTACCGTAAAATGACCGTTTTGCCCCTCATTGGAACTTTTGACCCTTTTGAACTCTAGACTAAGAATTTAATATTCTTTTTCTTTTAATCAATTTAGTTTTAGTCTTTGTCCATTGGACAATAAATGTTAGGGAAACTATTACCCATTAGATAATAGAATTCCATTTGTTTATATTAAAAGTATACTTACTTTAAAGTACTTTTTGATTATTTTAATATTAAAAGTGACCTAATAACTATTATCCATTGAATTATTAAACTAATCCTATCTTTTAAGCCATGTGGCAAAGTACTTAATACTTTAATTAAAAAGTACATGGTACCAAGATTCCCAAAGTACCCTTTATTATTTTTTTAATGGGATTTTGAACTAACTAACTGCATGGGTACATATGTTTATATATATATATTAGTACTTGGAAGTTATTTAATTAAGTATTGTACACATGTGTATAAATAGAAAATCCTAGGCCTTAAAGTCTATATTGATCTTTAGTACTAAAAGTACCACTTTTTTTATTTATTCTTCTTACAATATACCACATGCATATATATATATATATATATATATATATTGTACTTGGCAAGAGAAGGAAAGGGAGAGAGAGAGAGAGAGAAGCCGTGAGGGAGAGAGGGAGAGAGGGGGGCCGGTTGGGAGAAGAGAGGAGGAGGGAGATTTGCTTGTACTTGACCCTTGATCTTCCATTGTACATCCAATCCTTTGGATTCTTAATCTTCTAAGCAAAATCTTAACTCCATTGTACTCCTTTGTACATCTTTCAATTGTTAAACCCTTGGATCTTGTACCAATCTCATCTCCACCACATATTTGCTTCAAGAATCAAATCTAGTACAAACCCTAGCCATGCAACCCTAGGATTCTCCATTGATCTTTCAAGCAAAATTGGATTTGATTTGAATTAAAAATTGGGGAATGGAGGAGAGAGAGAGGGCCGGCCAAGGTGGGAGAGGGGGAGCCCTTTGCCTATAAATAGAAGCCCATTCTATGCTTCAAACTCACACCTCAAACAATAGCTCTTCCTTCTCTCTAGAATTTCTAGTATTCTTGTCCAAAGTTCAAGAACTTTCTTGTTCTTGAGTGTTCTTGAGCGAAACCACCAAACCACTTCCAATACCACCCATCGATCTTTAAAGTAGCTTAGTTAAGGTTAGAAAGTTGTTTCTAGGAAAAGAAGTACAACTCTTTTCCTTTCAAAGCAAACCGAGGGCCGTTACGCCGCCAAAATCCAAAACCGACGACCAAATCTTCCGTAGCCGTCACCGCCTAGAAGAACGGTAGTTATCCTTATCTATTTTTCAAGTATAAAGTAATTTTACATTTCAACTCTATGTTTTGTATAAGTTGTATGACGTTTTGGAAGTAACTTTGATCGTTCTACTAAAGTAAGATAAGGTTATCTTTTGAATTGAAAATGCATGTTTTACTTTCAAGATGTTTCAAGCATGCTATGTACCTAGAGTTGGATGATCTTGTTGTGTTAATTTCAAGGCTTTGATTAAATGCATGTTTGTATGAAAAGTCTCACACGCGGAGTCTTGCATGAGAACGTGACACGAAAATCGAGAAAAGTAGAAACATGGCACCTAGGGTGTGTTTAACAAGGAAGTTGTGTTTTCCCGGTTGGAAAATATTTTTGACACTACATAATGACCATTTCGAGGGTATTATGTGAGTTGTATGTGTGTGTGTGTGCCAATGGGAACCCGGTGCGGCGGAACCATTGTGAGGATACTCGGGAACCCGAAACGGCGGAACCGAGGTTGGGTGAGTTAAGAAGGTGTTTTTGAAAAGGGTAATAACGACATGTTTCACGACGAGTCGACACCAACGGTAGTTATAAAGAAATTGTGAAAGTGTTAGCGCTATTGTCTTTTTATCACTGCCTACATACTTATCATGTGGAAATCGATGCTAGTATTAGGATTATACTATTGAGCCTTCGTAGCTCATGGTGTTACCTTGTGGTGACCCTGGCATATTATATGGGTGGCGACGCTGGTATAATATGTCAGATCTGATAGACGAACATGGCGAACTATTCACCTTGGAGGCGTTTGGAGCCGAAGAACTCGCTAGGTTGGAGGAACAAGAGGAGCCATAGAGTAGGAACCTTAGTTCCCTTTTGTTATCTATTTTGTATTTCAAATGCTCTTATGAGAGCCGTGTTGTAATAATGAGCAATGACTCACTTTATTTTTGCAATAAATAATCCCTTAACGTACCTAAAAATAGGGGCATTACATGATCTAATCAAAAGGTATGACTATTAGGATCGCATGAATAGACATGACTATTGAGATTAAATCAAGAGATGCGATTTTTGGCTAATAGTCATGATCTATACCTATAAAAGGCAAATGATTCTACCAATTCGAGGAGAGATAATCAGAATCATTCTGATTGTTGTTTCTCTATAGAATTATCTCCTACGATTATACTTAAAGGGCTCACAAAATCCAAAGGTATTCGGGTCTCTCTTCGTTTATGCATAATGCAGTTAGACAACAGTTGGAGACTGGGTTTCAATTTATCTTGGAGGCAGCTTCGTTATAACCCGGTGCACTCTGAATTCTCTCGAATTGGTAGGGGCGAATTGTAGGGAAACTGAATTCCCAAGACCCAATAATGACGCGTACAGATTAGACAACAAAAATAAAAACCCTACAAGGCGGAATTAGGGTTTTACCACAACTCCCTGCGACACAAATGCTGGTTGAACTTGTTATAGCACGCCTTGCTATAAACCACGAATACTGCTCGACCGTACCTTACGATCTTCTACCGTATTCCCCACACGTCTAGAACACGAATCAAGTGTGGACTCTTTCATGATTTGTTTGCTCTCTCTAAACCTGCCTCTATTTACTGAATAATAGAAAAAAACATCAAACTGACCTAGAGAGCATAACGTGTATATATAAGGCTACGATAGGGACCTAAGGAGTAATAAGTCTGGACTCCCAGTGTAAATAAAAAAACCTAATCCCACAAGGATTCTATTTCTTATTTCACTAATTATAATTCACCCAACTACAGAATTATAATTGCACTCCCGTCCTTATCTCAATTATTTTACGAGCTCCATGATATTAAATACTTATTAATCTCCCCACGTTAAGATTACAGATACCCGTTAATTAAAACAAATTACTAACAATCTCCCACTTAATCAATATCTTAACTTGAGACTATCCGCTTAACTTATTCGATATGTCGGATACAAATATCCACCTGCAGGGTTTAACATAATCGAAACTTATAAGCTTACTCAAGGGGTATCATCAATCCCTACTGGGACGTGGATTCCATCAATAATTAATAGTTGTCATATACATAATGTTGTGACCCAACTCACCGAGACTATTGACCGTATAAAGATCTCACTCTTTAATGAATCAAAGTCAACAATATTAAATATACACCTCTAATAATAATTTTTGGATTAAGAGCATAAGCATTCATAATAACCATGAGGTTCCAATTGTCTTATAAAGTTAGTATAAAGACAATTACCTTAATGCGGTCCCAGTTCAATACACACAAAGTGTACTAGCACAATGAGTTAGAATTAGACCGTTCCCTGTAGTCAAGACAGACCTCCTAAACATTGTACTACAGTCCTACCGATGGTGTGTCCAGTTCCATCTAAGACTGCGAACCATATCTTATATTTCACAAGAGCTGATGATCTGATCTTCTATGTGTAAGCCGAACTCTACACACCAGATTATCTACTTTGTAAAATAAAAGACACACATGCACAACATACAATAATATTATGCAAACATTGCCTATAAAAGATTCTCATCAAAAATGGATAAAACTGATTTATAAATAGCAATCAAATATTAATCCATTACACAAAAACATAATTTTTAGTATAATTTTCTAACAAACTCCCACTAAGACTCAAAACCACACTGCCATGCATCTCACTCCCATTCTCTCTACGTGACTATCAAAAGTCTTAGCTGGTAAGCTCTTCGTAAAAGGATCGACCAGGTTGTTTGCCGATGCAATCTTGGTCACAGCAACATCACCTCTCTGTACGATCTTTCGAATCAGATGATACTTACACTCAATGTGTTTGCCCTTCTTGTGAGTTCTTGGCTCCTTCGAATTAGCAATTGCACCGCTATTGTCACAATAGAGTGTAATGGCTGATTGCACTGAAGGGACCACTCCCAGATCCAACAAAAAGTTTCTAAGCCAAACAGCATCCTTGGTAGCTTCAGAAGCTGCCACATACTCTGTCTTCATGGTAGAATCAGCAATGCAAGATTGTTTGATACTCCTCCAACTTATGGCTCCACCTCCCAAGGTAAACACATATCCAGAGGTAGACTTTCTGGAATCCCTATCTGACATAAAGTCTGAGTCTGTATACCCATGAGGTACCAGACTATTTGATTGGAACACCAACATATGATCTCTAGTCCTTTTTAGATACTTGAGTATATGTTTCACTGCAATCCAATGTTCTTGCCCTAGATTAGACTGAAATCTGCTAACCATGCCCACGGCAAAACAAATATCAGGTCTAGTACACAACATAGCATACATAAGGCTTCCTATTGCCGAGGCATAAGGAATTGCCTTCATTTTCTCCATCTCCTCAGGTGTTTTAGGACACTGATCCTTGGATAGGTTGATTCCATGTCTAAAAGGGAGGAACCCTTTTTTTGGAATCTTGCATGCTAAAACGGGCAAGAATTGCATCGATATAAGTAGCTTGTGATAAACCCAACATCCTATTCTTGCGATCTCGTATAAGCTTAATCCCTAGGATGTGATCGGCTTCTCCCAAGTCCTTCATTTCGAATTGGCCTGATAACCACAGTTTCACTGAAGATAACACTCCCACATCGTTTCCGATGAGTAGGATATCATCGACATATAGAACTAGAAACACCACAACTTTTCCGTTGCGCTTCTTGTACACACATGACTCATCCGGACATTGATCAAAACCAAAAGACTTGATTGCTTGATCAAAACAGATGTTCCAAGATCTAGATGCCTGCTTAAGCCCATAAATGGACTTTTTGAGCTTGCACAACATGTGCTCATGACCTTTTGCTATGAATCCATCTGGTTGCACCATATAGATACACTCATCCAGATTTCCATTAAGGAACGCAGTTTTGACATCCATTTGCCAAATCTCGTAATCGAGATGAGCCGCAATGGATAAGAGAATTCAGATGGACTTAAGCATGGCTACTGGCGAAAAAGTTTCCTCATAGTCGATCCCTTCTTTCTGAGTATACCGTTTCGCAACAAGCTTAGCTTTGAAGGTATGCACCTTCCCATCTGCCCCTCTCTTCTTCTTGTAGATCCACTTGCATCCAATGGGTTTAATCCCTTCAGGTGGTTCTACAAGATCCCAGACCTGATTAGAGTACATAGACTCCATCTCTGATTTCATAGCCTTTTGCCAAAGTTCCACATCTTTATCTTGAAGTACCTCATTGTAGTTACAGGGTTCGGCATGTTGATCATCAGGGATCATATCATAAGATTCTCCCAAGAACGTATACCGATTGGGTAGGACAACAACCCTTCCACTACGATGAGGTACCAGTGTGTTAACAACTCTTTCTTGCAGTGTAACCTCTGGTTCTATTGGTGTTGAAGAAGTCTTTATCGGTCCCTCTCCTCTCAATTTCTTTAGAACAATCTTGCTTCTGGGCATATGGTCTATTTCATAGTCCTTCACTAAGTATCGAGCATTGGTGCTAACAATGACTTTCTGATTCTTAGGACTATAAAATAATCCACATTTCGTTCCTCTAAGGTACCCCACAAACAGACAAACTTATGTCCTTGATTCCAATTTATCTGTGTTCCCATTTAGCAAATGTGCTGAACTACCCCAAATCCGAACATGCTGCAGACTAGGTTTGCGCCCAGTCCACAGTTCTGTGGGTGTAAATGGTACTGACTTAGATGGTACCAAGTTAAGAATGTACATTACTGTTTCTAGTGCATGTCCCCAAAACGAAATAGATAAATCTGAATAACTCATCATTGATCTCACCATATCTATAAAAGTTGTATTCCTTCTTTCTGCTAAACCATTTTGACGTGGATACTTGGTGCTGAAAATTGGGATGCAATCCCTTCAGCTAACAAGTACTCCCTAAACTCTCCCAAGAGGTATTCGCCACCACGATCAGATCGCAGTGTCTTACGACATTTACCTAGATGCTTCACCATTTTCGCCCTATACTCCCTGAATTTCTCAAAGCATTCGGACTTATGGTGCATCAAATAAATGTAAACATTGAGTAATTATCAATCAAAGTGATGAAATACTCAAAACCACCTCTTGCATGGACATTCAAGGGTCCACACAAATCAGAATGAACCAATTTCAATGGCTCTTTGGCTCTATAACCTTTTACTGATAAAAAAATCTTCTGGTCATCTTACCTTCTAAATAGGATTCACAGACTAGAAGTTCCTCAACTTCCAATGGACCTAAAGGTCCATTCTGACTAGTCTAAAAAACATATTAAGACTAATATGACCAAGGCATAAGTGCCAAAGATACATTTGGTTCAATTTAAAAGGCTCATTTCTCTTACATGGCATATCATTAGTGTTATTCAATTCATGCAGTTGCACTGTAGGAAATATAGGATTAATAAAGTAGAGATTACCCACCAATGAACCAGAATAGATAAAACGTTTATTTAACTTAATAACCACAAAGTTACTAAAATAAACCAAATATTCATCTTTAATTAACTTAGAAACTGAAACCAAGTTTCTTCTAAGTATGAAAACATAAAGACAATCTCTCAAAATTAAACTCCTATTATTACTAAAATTTAAAATAATATTTCCTACTACAATTGCTACCACTCTCGTAGCATTACCCATATGTAGATAAATCTCTCCATCACCGAGTCTTTTGGTTTCTTAGAACCCATGCAATAAATTGCAAATATGATTAGTAGTTCACGTATCTACACACCAGATATTGGCAGATGACACCACTAAACATGATTCAACGACTAGCGAAAAGATGTATCTTGATTATTCACTTTATTGAGATAGAATAGACATTCATTCTTCCAGTGTTCTTGATACTTGTAGTGAAAACTCTTGCCCGCAAGCTTTTTCACTCTACCTTGAGGCGCATAAACTGCCTCCATAACCTTTTTTCTGAGACTTGTTCTGCTTCTTCTTGCCTTTTACCTTAGAAGTAGAAGCCTTCTCTGCCACTAACACTGATGGTGGTTTCTTCACTATCAAAAGACCCTCAGCTGCTTGGAGTTCCTTAAGAAGTTTTGCCAAAGATAAATACAGTTTGTTCATATAATAGTTCAGGCGAAATTACTTAAAACTCTAAGACTGCAGTGAGTTAAGAACGAAATCGATATGGGTTTCCCCATCAATTTCAGCTCCAAGGATCTCTAGTTCATTAAGAAGAGTTATCATCTTCAGAACATGATTCCTAATTGGGGTCCCTTCAACATGGGTGATACTCATCAATTTTTATAAAATTTTGCTTCCTGTTCTGTGGCATTTTTATCAGGTCTAGGAGGGCACACCTCAGACAGCACAAAATTGTGCCCTTCAGCAATTAACACAATATTCAAGTTTCTTTTTCAATCAATATAATTCGATCCAGTAAGTTTATTTTCTTTGAGAATAATGACAAGTGGATTGAAAAAATCCATTTTTGAATCTGAGAATCACATAACAACAATTATGAAGGGTAATAAAAACTTTGAATTTCATTTTAATATTGGTTCCCTCAACCACATGTTAAAATAAAAACATTGGCAACCCTACACACCGTAAAAAGTATGCCTCGATGGGAAGTCTCTACTCTTTATCATTTGTGTAGATAGACACAACCTTTTAATTTTACTATCTAGCACTATACCGTGCCAAGCAAAATTAAATAGCCAATAAAGCTTCGGTCTTATAAATAATAATAGTGACTCACATGGTGAAGATACTATTATTTACAGCTAAGTGTATACCATTACCTAGCCCCATGACCCATTGTTCCGTTATGAATTACCTCAGATGGTGAAGTAATTCACACAATAATTATCATAAACCTATCATTTAAGGAAGTTTGTACCGATGAGACCATAATTAATTTTACCCGATGGGGGGGAAGGTTCTAAAACCATCACACAAAATTAATTATATCATCTACATACTGGTAATGAAGACCGTGGGATTTATAAAAAATAAACTCCCTCTCCCACTTAGTTATTTAAAAAACTTTGTGAGGGTTATCAAAATTTTCGAGTTTGCAAAATCGCGATCTAGGTCAAAGCCAATTATCACCATGTTGTCCCAATATGGTAAACTATTACATATGCAAATAATATGGAAACACAAATAATAAGGAAACACAAGATAAAGAATCCAGCTATTATGGTCAAGGATGCAATCCTTGAGCAATAAGGAATCTTTCCAAACTTGAAATCCTTAAGCAATAAGGAGTCCTTTCGAACTTGAAATCCTTAAACAATCCTTCCAAACTTGAAATCCTTCAGCTATATTTGTGTGAAAGACTAAGATACTATGAATCAATCAAGGAAACCAAAATCCAACCGTGCTTAGGCAAAAAATTCGGATTTGACATATTCCCGCGTAAACTGCACAGCTTTCAGTATTTTGGCCATATCTTCCTTATCCGACCTCCAATTGAAGTGCTTCAAATTGGGTTGGATTCAAAATTCAATTATCTACAACTTTCGTGAAGAACAGATTTTCTGATTCTAACGTTTGCTTGGTCGAAATAGCTCTGCAATCAAACCCTACGAATCTGGAAAAAATCTGTTGCATGCCAAACAGCTTGTATCTTTTGTTTCTATCATCTTCGATCTTCGAACAACCGTCGAATGCTATTACAATCGAAGAAACATACAAATATTGATCTTATGTCTCCATTGGAGTCCACATGCTACATTAATTATTACAACCACGAAAAAATTATTGTGGGATCCAATTACATAAAATCAACAAAAATCATGTGACCATAATAGCTGGGTAAGAACGCTGCAAAACAGGGTTAGTACAGTTCTACGTTCTACCTTCTATAACCTACGGACAACATGGCATGTTTAATCCATACGCGTGATTACAGCCTGCTCTGATACCACTGTTGGGAAACTGAATTTCCAAGACCCAATAATGACGCGTACAGATTAGACAACAAAAATAAAAACCTTACAAGGCGGAATTAGGATTTTACCACAACTCCCTGCGACACGAACGCTGGTTGAACTTGTTATAGTATGCCTTACTATAAACTACGAATACTGCTCGACTGTACCTTACGATCTTCTACCGTATTCCCTACACGTCTAGAACACGAATCGAGTGTGGACTCTTTCGTGATCTGTTTGCTCTCTCTAAACCTACCTCTATTTACTAAATAATAGAAAAAAACATCAAACTGACCTAGAGAGTATAACGTGTATATATAGGGCTACGATAGGGACCTAAGGAGTAATAAGTTTGGGCTCCCAGTGTAAATAAGAAAACCTAATCCCACCAGGATTCTATTTCTTATTTCACTAATTATAATTCACCCCACTACAGAATTATAATTGCACTCCCGTCCTTATCTCAATTATATTACGAGCTCCATGATATTAAATACTTATTAATGTCCCCACGGTAAGATTACAGATACCCGTTGATTAAAATAAATTACTAACACGAATATCGTCTTAAGGAGAGCGACATAGTAATGTGACTTGAAATATCTCTATTTATCCACTTTCATCAGCTACGATGACTTTTGCACCTACAATCTTAAGACGATATTCTTCGAAAGGTGAAAGTGGATTGATTACGTTATGGGTCCTTAAGACAAAGAAGGATATGTGTTTGGAGAATGCTGTGAGTTTTCAATCTTTGATGATGGTGGAGCGGGCCGAAGGAGACACAATCAGGAAATTGTTCGAATTCGCTTTGGTTTTGTTATTTTGTCATAAATGGGTAAGTTAAATTGAAATTTTCCATCACGACAAAATTAAGGCGGAAACGGGTACATATTTTTCCTATGACTTGGTTTGTTTATTACCGTACTGATGGGATAGTACAAAGAGCATGATTAGTTGCATTTGATTAGTACTTGACAAATTAGGAAATCTTTGTATTGCAAACATTTCAAATTTGTACATTACTGATGTATTGGGTAGGCTTCATTGTATGTGTGGCGTCATTTGAGGTAAACGGATAGAGCGGGTTGTAGTCTAACAGTTTGTGACTTAGTAAAATTTGTTTTACGTGGCCATACCGGACCAAGCCATGGTTGGCAGTAGATTCACATGGTTTCGAGACTGATTATTTGTGAAGTAAATATCCATGGAGATATTGTTGCAATGCATGTATCAGATCTTTGATGTATCTGATGGATTAGAACACTTTCCCGGGTTATCTCAGTACATGTGAATCAACGATTTCTATTGTTATTTGACTAATGGTTGAATTGTTGCACCGTTTGAACGGTTTCGGTTTTGGACCATTGCGAAGGAGTTGAATGCCATCCATGGTGTCCATGTATATGCAACGGTTATATTTAAAATGTTTTGTTTATATGTATGGGTATAAGGTTTTATTCATGGATAGTTTTGGATAGATTTTTATAGCTAAGGTTTTTTGGCCTGTCGAAGGTGTGATACATGACATGGTAATTGTGTCATGGTAGTGTTTCAGTAATACGGAAATATGTTATGTGGCTTTCAATGAGCAATGTTTGATGGCCTTGATCAAAGAACCAGATAACGTGTTGGGGTAAGTCAAGGTTACAGTACAGTTGGACACATAGCCGGTAGTTAACCGAATCGGTGGTTATTTAAATTATCTCAAATGTTTTGCTTTGTCACGCCCTCGATTTTTAACATAAATATAAGTGTAACGGCCCTGATTTTTGGTCGTTAAAAAATTTCGTTAAACATTTGAATTTTATTTTAATACTCTTGTGGTTTGTCAAAATTACGCTTTGGCCCTAGAAATTCATTTCTTGACACTTTAGTCCTACTTAGCAAGCCTAGTTAACTTCTAACCATTCGGTCGGAGGAATTAAACTAGGAAGTCATCTAGTTACCATAAATGGACCGTTTTGCCCTCTTGAACCTTTTTGGAACCTTTGAACCCTAGAACAAGAATTGATTATTCATTTTCTTTTTAAATATTTTTGGTTTTATTCTTTGTCCATTGGACAATAAATGTTAGGGAAACTATTATCCATTGGATAATAGAACCCCAATTGTTTATATTAAAAGTATACTTGGCTAAGTACTATTATCTTTTAAAAAAATGGACTTTTATATTTACTTTAAAGTACTTTTTGGATTATTTTAGTATATAAATGACCTAATAACTATTATCCATTGGATAATAGAAGTTAGGGGAATTATTATCCATTGGTAATAGCTCCAATCTTTCTCCAAGTACAAGGATTCTTTTAAAATAATCCCTCCATGGATTCCCCATGTGCTTTTATGTATTAAATTATGGGGTGTATCTAAAATCCTAAGATTTTAAGTACTTCTAAATGATATTATAGTACTAGTTCTTTCTACGGTTTTTAAAGAAGAGAATCCTAACCTTTTATTTAATTGGGTACTTAGTACCACTTATATATTTTAATATTGGGCATTTGTACACATATATCTAAACCCTAGATTTGTTTAAAGTACAATATCTATTAGTTTAAGGGAGGCATGTGCCTAATTAGAATTCTTTATTAGGGTATTTGATTTGAAAAATCTAGTAATTTGTACTTCTATATTTTTATATATGCATATATATATATATATATGTATATAGTGTACTAGGAGAGAGAGGGAGAGATATGGGATTTGATCTTCTTACACAAATCTTCCAAATCAAATCCTTGGTACAAATCTTAGCCATGCAAGCCTAGGGTTAGTCTTTGATCTTCTAAGATTCATGACAAGTGTCAAAGTGAGACTTAGTGTAACGCCCCTAATTTTAGGTACGTTAATGAAAGAAATTTATTACAGAAATATGAGTCACTACTCATTATTACAAAACGGCTCACATAGGAGCATTTGAAGTTCAAAGACAACAAAAAGGAAACTGCGAGGTCCTATTCTACGGCTCCTCTTGCTCCTCCAGCCTAGCGAGTTCTTCGGCTCCGTACGCCTCCAAGGTGAATAGATCGCCCTGTTCGTCTATCAAATCTGACATATTATACTGGCGTCGCCACCCATATAATATGCCAGGGTTACCACAAAGGCAACACCATGAGCTACGAAAGCTCAATAGTATAATCCTACTTTACGAACATCGATTTCCACATGATAAGTACATAAGCAGGGAACAAAGGCAATATCGCTAACATGTTTACGTTCGCTTGTAACTACCGTTGGCGTTTGACTCATCGTTAACCATTTCATTGTTACACTTTATCAAAAACACATTTTTAACTCACCCAACCTCGATTCCGTCGTTCCGGGCTCTCGAGTATCCTCACAATGGTTCCGCCGCACCGGGTTCCCATTACCACACATTGCATTGGCTCCGTAACGCGGATAACCAAGCCATATACACACCCAACCTCGATTCCGCCGTTCCGGTCTCTCGAGTATCCTCACAATGGTTCTGCCGCACCGGGTTCCCATTGGCACACACACACACTTACGTAATACCCTTGAAATAGTCATTACGTAGTTTCGAAGATATTTTCCAACCGGGAAAACACAACAACCTTGTTAAACACACCCTAGGTGCCATGTTTCTACTTTCTTGGTTTTCGTGTCACGTTTGCATGCGAGACTCCGCGTGTGAGACTTTTTCATACAACAAACATCATTCCAACTTTAAAATGGTATAATAACAACATCTTTAAAATGGTATAATAACAACATCTAAGTCACGTAGCGTGCTTGAATACCATAAATAACACAATCATGCATTTTTACTTTTCAAACAACGTTCAAAGTCACTTTTAAGCTTAAAGAAAGTAAGTAGAGGTTCACATAGTAAGATCACAACTACTTTACAAAAATAAAGTAAGCTTTTGAAAACTAGATAAGGATCACTACCGTTCTCCTAGGCGGTGGTTTGGACGTCGGGTGAATTTCGGCAGCGTAATGGCCCTCCGATTGCTTCGAAAGGAAAAGTTTTGGAAAACTTTCCCTAGAAACAACTACTTAACTACTACTACACTACTTTTAGGATCGTCGGGTGGTTTTGGAAGTGGTTTGGTGGTTTCGCTCAAGAACTCACAAGAACAAAGAGAATTTTGAACTAAGAACAAAGAAACTTGGAATTTCTAGAGAGAAGGAGGAGCAATTGCTTTGAGGTGTGATTTTTCAAGTGAGAATGGCTCTCTATTTATAGGCAAGGAGTGCCCCCTCCCCCAAGATGGCCGGCCCCCCTCTCTCTCCCATTTCCCCAATTTTTAAATCAAAACAAATCCAACTTTTAAGCAAAAATCAAGGAAAAATCCTAGGTTTGCATGACTATGGTGTACCTTGGTGAGATTCTTGAATCCAATGGAGGGTTGAGATGAGAATGGTACATGATCAAAGGGTTGAGAAGCTTGCTAGGTGAATATTGGAGTACAAAAGAGTTAGGATTTGATTTTGGAAGAAATAAATCCCAAGGATTTGAAGTACAATCACAAATCAAGCCAAGGTTCAAATCAAATCTCCCTCCCTCTCTCCTTCCTCTCTCTCTCCTTTCTCTCCTCTCTCTCTCTCGGCTTCTCTCTCTCTCTCTCTCTCTCGGCTTCTCTCTCTCTCTCTCTCTCT
>BPLS01000511.1:1136136-1168450 GCA_019656275.1 Rhododendron kiyosumense | reverse complement strand
CCATAGCTCCTTGCTTCATGCTTTCATCTCCATGTTTGCAGCTCTGCCTTCATAACTCGGAAGCCTCACACTTGCTCTTCAGTAGCACCATGCACATGCCTTGTCATATTCACAACCTTGTCTGGCTTCATGAAACTTCGAGCAACTCTACACTCTAGCAGCATCGCACTCAGGACGTTCAATCTCAATAGTACTCTACAATTAGGCAGCCTCGTGCTCAGCAGGTTCAAATCTCAACAAATATAGTGCCTACTGTGGCTACCCCGAGCTCACATCTTGAACATAAGCAACCTCATCACTTCCAGGCTGGTGAAGCAATCCTATGGCTCCCACTTAATGAACATTTGTGCAGTTCTAGCCCAGTGCACACTTCGGAAGGCATCCCGTCAGTAGAGGTGTTGGAAATATGCTTAACAAGGTTGAAATTAGGAAGCGAATGAAATCTCCTAGGTGTGCATGAGGATCATCTCGTTAGCAAAGATGATGGAAATCTCCCAAACGAGTTGAATTTGCCAAAGGTAGCAATAGAAGCCTTTTAAAGCGTATATGTGGATTACCCCATTAGTTGGGGCAGTGGAACTTTCCATGGCACCAAGTTGAATTAGGCGATGGAAACCTCTGAAGACAATAATAGCCAAAGCATTTAACAAATCTTATGGCATTTTGGGTCAACAAGTCGACAAAGTCAAAGTGGAATATGGCCAGAACTAGCATTGGGGACAATCCTGAGCATATGGAATCTAGCCTTGGGGACAACCCCGAGCATATGGACTCTAGCCTTGGGGACAATCCCGAGCATATGGAATATACTCAGAACTAGCCATGGAAACATCCCGAGCATGTGGAAACTAGCCTTGGAAGCATCCCAAGCATGAGGAACAAATCATACCTTGTGTAAGATGTGTAATAACTCTGAATTTTATTAAATAAAAAGTTATTTTTATTATTCGAGTTATTAATTTTAATTGCTTGAATTACGTTAATTCTTGTATTTTGTCAAAATTGCACTTTGGTCCCTCAAGTTTCAATTCTTGCACTTTAGTCCTACTTAGCAAGCCTAGTTAGCATCTAACCATCCGGTTAGAGTAACTAAACCGAAAAGTTACCTAGTCTTGGCAAAATGACCGTTTTACCCCTCGTTGGAACTTTTGACCCTTTTGAATCCTAGACTTTAAATTTTAATATTCTTTTTCTTTTAATCAAATTGGTTTATTTCTTTGTCCATTGGACAATAATGGTTAGGGAAACTATTATCCATTGGGTAATAGAATCCCATTTGTTTATATTAAAAAGTATACTTACTTTAATGTACTTTTTGATTATTTTATTATTTAAAGTGGCCTAATAACTATTATCCATTGGATAATAGATGTTAGGGGAAGTTTTGTCCATTGGACAAAAGGGTAAATCTTTCAAAGTACTATTGGATCATTTAATTAATTATTTTCTTTAATCACATGAGAAAAGTACTATTATTTTAATCAAAAGTGCATAGTTACTAAAGTACCCTTTTATTATTTTGTATTGGGATTTCAACCACTTTTGTACATATATGTATATATATGTGTATATATGTATTGTACCTAGTTGTATATTCTATTGCCTAAAGTACCCTAGGTTGATTTATGAGTTGGTAAGTGAATCCTAGCATTGAATCTACCTTGGATTTCAAAAGTACCAAGAAAATTATTCTTTATTTGACTTTCTCCCATTGTATGACATATATATGCATATATATATATATATATATGTGTGTGTGTGTGTACCTTGCAAGAGAGAGAGAGAGAGGCCGAGAGAGAGAGAGAGAGAAGCCGAGAGAGAGAGAGGAGAGAGAGAGGAAGGAGAGAGGGAGGGAGATTTGATGTAAATCTTGGCTTGATTTTTGGATGTACTTCAAATCCTTGGGATTTATTTCCTTCCAAATCAAATCATAACTCTATTGTACTCCAATATTCACCTTGCAACTTCTCAACCCTTAGATCATGTACCATTCCCATCTCAACCATCCATTTGATTCAAGAATCTCACCAAGGTACACCATAGCCATGCAAACCTAGGATTTTCCTTTGATTTTGCCATCAAAGTTGGATTTGTTTTGAATTAAAAATTGGGGAATGGAGGAGAGAGAGAGGGCCGGCCAAGGAGGGAGAGGGGGCACCCTTTGCCTATAAATAGAGAGCCATTCTTCACTTGAAAATCACACCTCAAAGCAATTGCTCCTCCTTCTCTCTAGAATTCCAAGTTTCTTTGTTCTTAGTTCAAAACTCTCTTTGTTTTTGTGAGTTCTTGAGCGAAACCACCAAACCACTTCCAAAACCACCCAACGATCTTAAAAGTAGTATAGTAGTAGTTAGGAAGTTGTTTCTAGGGAAAGTTTTCCAAAACTTTTCCTTTCGAAGCAATCGGAGGGCCGTTACGCTGCCGAAATTCACCCGACGTCCAAACCACCGCCTAGGAGAACGGTAGTGATCCTTACCTAGTATTCAAAAGTTTACTTTATTTTTGTAAAGTAGTTGTAATCTTACTATGTGAAACTCTACTTACTTTCTTAAAGTTGAAAAGTTACTTTGATCGTTGTTTGAAAAGTAAAAATGCATGTTTATGTTGTTTATGGTATTCAAGCATGCTACGTGGCTTAGATGTTCTTAATATACCATTTCGAAGTTGGAATGATGCTTGTTGTATGTAAAAGTCCCACACGCGGAGTATTGCATGCAATTCGTGACACGAAAACCAAGGAAGTTAGAAACATGGCACCTAGGGTGTGTTTATCAAGGTTGTTGTGTTTTTCCGGTTGGAAAATATCTTCGAAACTACGTAATGACTATTTCAAGGGTATTACGTAAGTGTGTGTGTGTGTGCCAATGGGAACCCGGCGCGGCGGAACCATTGTGAGGATACTCGAGAGACCGGAACGGCGGAATCGAGGTTGGGTGTGTGTGGCTTGGTTATCCGCGTTACGGAGCCAATGCAATGTGTGCCAATGGGAACCCGGTGCGGCGGAACCATTGTGAGGATACTCGATAACTCGGAATGGCGGAATCGAGGTTGTGTGAGTTAAAAAGGTGTTTTTGAGAAAGGGTAACAATGAAAAGGTTAACGATGAGTCAAACGCCAACGGTAGTTACAAGCGATGTGAACATAATATCATTGTTGTCTTTATTTCCCTGCTTATGTACTTATCATGTGGAAATCGATGTTAGTAGTAGGATTATACTATTGAGCTTTCGTAGCTCATGGTGTTGCCTTTGTGGTGACCCTGGCATATTATATGGGTGACGACGCCGGTATAATATGTCAGACTTGATAGACGAACAGGGCGATCTATTCACCTTGGAGGCGTACGAAGCCGAAGAACTCGCTAGGTTGGAGGAGCAAGAGGAGCCGTAGAATAGGACTTCTTAGTTCCTTTTTGTTGTCTTTTGAATTTCAAATGCTCCTATGAGAGCCGTTTTGTAATAATGAGCAGTGACTCGCTTATTTCTGTAATAAATTATTTTCATTAACGTACCTAAAATTAGGGGCGTTACAAGATGGAAGATGGAATACTCAACAGCTTTAATCTTAGCAGCTATACGCTCGTATTCTCAAGCTCGCTATCTCAGCCGACTCCTTGCGGCAACAAGATATCATCAGCTCTCAAGTTCTATGTTTGAATGCTAGAAGCTCTTCAAATGCCCAACCACTGTGTACTGGATGCTCAAGTTCCACACTTGAATGCTCAAGCTCTACATTTGAATGCCCAACCACTGCATCCTGGATGCTCGAACTCTACGTTTGAATGCTTAAGGTTTATACCTTAAATGCTCAGGCTCTACACTCTGAATGCCCAACCACTGTGTACTGGATGCTCAAGTTCCACACTTGAATGCTCAAGCTCTATGTTTGAATGCCCAACCACTGCGTACTGGATGCTCGAACGCTATGTTCAAATGCTTAAGGTTTATACCTTAAATGCTCAGGCTCTACGCTTTGAATGCCCAACCACTGTGTACTGGATGCTCAAAGCCCGTACTTTGAATGCTCGGACTCTACCCTCCGAATTCTTGAGCTCTACGCTCTGAATGCTCAAGTCCAGAAATTGAAAGAAGCTCTATGTTTAAAACAAGCACACACGCACGGGCCCGTGCACATAAGTATCAATTGCATCACCATTGTCATCATCAAGCCTGCATCACCATTATCATATCTAACCATCATCATGCACATCATGCACATACTATGTTTTGCATCTCTCTCACTCATGAAACAGGTCGATCCTGCATACAACTGGCTTTATGCCTCTATTTTATCACTTCAAGCTCTGCACTTCAATCTCAGGCGTCGTACCACCATATTTTAAAATCGGTGTCCGATCGTCTCCAGAAGATGGTTTGGATTCCACCCAATTACATCAACTCCATCAAGCTCGTCCGCAAGGATACGCTACCCAACCGAGCTCCCTTAGTCAAAGTAAGGATGATCATGAAAAGCAATCGATTCACCCGCTGTGTACTGATCTACCCCAAAATACCGAGGATGCTCTTCGCCAATACTTCCCCGGCAGCTCCACGCTCCTTTAATTACTCTCTGCCAAAATTCTAGCATAACCCAGGTACGTTGCACTACGGCTTTTAAAGCCCGAAGGTACATCTTTTGTCCCTAACCCTCTGAACTTCTTTTATTTTTCTTTATTGCTTCGAACTATGGTTGGTCCGAATTTCTCTTGTGGAATACGTAGGCAGCCTCCTAGCCTAACCATAGCTAAAACCTTTTTCAAAAACCCCTTGGAATAGTGGTTGGACGAAATTGAGTTGCTTTTTATAGCTTTGACTCTTACTTAAACATGTCTCGCGATCCGTCTAAGTTCAGTCAAAGAGGGGCATCTGTAGACACCCCAATTTGGCCTAACAATTATTTCAAGTCCCACCTTGGGGACCATCTCGATGATGATATGAATATAGTGATTGCTGATTGACTTCTCTTGAACCCATGGACTTATGGTGAGTACTTTGAGCCACTTAGAGGACCCAATCCAGAGCCATATAGCCCTTCAGACAAAAATACAATATCCTAGGAGAATCTTTCTATCTGTCGTAACATCGATCTCACGGCCTTAACATCATTTTTTCACCCGTGAAACTTGTTGCTTGAAAATCTCCCTGAGAGATTGATCTTTCAGCCACCAGGTCTATCCTTTGGCCACTTAATCGTTCCCACGGCCGCCAAATCCATTGCCTGGCCGCTAGATCGTCTATTTTTCAGATTCTGGAATATTTTGTCAATCGTTTGATCCAATCCTCAAACCCTAGTAGCCTTTTTCTGATGCGTTCGGGCTACGAAGCAGATCACATCTAGAGATCTTATTGCCCTAGAATTCCTTTTTGATTCATGCCAATTGATTTGCCGAAGTGAGTCACCAATTGCCTATATGAAGGGCCCTTAGGGTTCCGAAATTAAGATGATCAGTCTCCCTCTCTAGCCATGAAATTCTGTAACAGAATCAGTAAGAGCAGCAGCAGAATAACTCAATGGCTATAGTTTCATAATGTTACTTCAACCATCACCACCTCAACCTCCACTTCTTTGATACCTCACACCTCCCACTCTCAAACAAATTTAGAAGTTGCGAATCCACTTACTCCCTCCACTGAACCTCACATGACTCTCCACTAATTATTCCCTCCTCTCTCAAGGAATGTTGGGGCTCTAGCGCACATCTCACTAGGTCAACAAACAATATGGTAAGGACACTCATAAACCATGTTTCACTCCATCATCCAACAAGGATTAAGTTAACTACCTGAATAATATAAGTAAATAATAGTTCCTCCTGATTTGGAATCATATAGGATCAATCCTTGAACTATGACTTGAGCATTTAGCAGTAATAGGAGGCCTCAGTGGGTGGATTTCCTGAAGGATTCTGAGCTGAACAACCCTACAAAACAGCATGAGATATAAGAGTGGTGTTTGAAGTGAAACAATGTTGTGTAACATATACCCAAAAAACAATGTTGTGTCAGTGTATGGAGTACATTACTAAACAATGTCCCATTGTACTCTTAACTGTCCAGAATGTGGACCACTAGGCAAGTTAACAATGGACAACAATCTAGTCCTTATATCATTGGAGATTTTACAAGCAACTACAGTGGGAGGGCAACAAGAGTTCTGGAATTTTCTATAATTCCTTTCCAACCAAATATGATGGACATACACTGTGAATGCCAGCTTCGCAATGGTGTTGGCCAAAGACTTACCTCTCAAGTTAGAGAGACAGTCCATCCTAGGCTGCCAACCCTGATGTCCACTCATGTGGGGGCCCTTAGGGGACAGGATATGCCTGATCTGGGAGGCCATAGGACAATCAAAAAAGAGATGGGCATGATTTTCTTTCGCAGAGCAAAAGGTGCAGTGGGATAAGGATTTGAGGCTAAACAAAACAAGTCTATCTTCAGTGTTCAACCTATGCAAAAGGGCCATCCAGGTGATTAGGCTGCACCTAGGAATATGGCCAGGAAACCATACAACTTTATGCCATGCAACAATGGGAAAGTGGATTCTTAGATTTTCCCAAAGGGACAAGATAGTGAAATCCCTTGAAATATTAAGTGTCCACTTGCAAGAATCCTTGGCAGTAGAATTGAATGCCACCTTATGCAATTTAGCTCTGACCTCATTAAGCTCAAGAGTTTGAGTGGCCGGGAAGGCCCATTGGTTATTGTGGATTATATCATAAACAGTTGCATCTTTAGTAAGCCCAGAGTCATAGACAATTCTCGAGCCAAACCTAGGGAACAAGGGACCCAGGGGATGCCAATTGTCATACCATAAAGAGGTAGACATTCCATTACCCAGCTTGTACCTAACAAGGGGTTGAACAAGGGGCCTCAGAGATAGGATTTTCCTCCATACCCAAGAGGGATCACAAGGAACCTTAACACTCCAAAAGCTCCTACCTCTGAGTAAATAGGACTTAACCCATTGGCACCACATGGATTGTTCCCCTCCAGACATGAGGAACCAAATGTGCTTAGCTACGGCAGATTTGTTCTAGATTTCCAGAGATTTAAAACCCAAACCTCCTTCTTGAACTGGGGAGCAAAGATGCTCCCAAGAGACCTTGGCTCCAGAAGTTTTGAGATCTGGTCCAGTCCAGAAAAAGGCTCTTAAAATGGTTTCCACCTCCGTAATGACTTTTTTAGGAAGGATGAAGAGAGAGGACCAGTAAGTTTGCATAGAGAACATAATGGACTTGATTAATTGAATTCTCCCGGCATAGGAGAGGTACCTATTAGTCCAGGATTTTATTTTTGCAGTGATTTTATCTACCATGATCTTACAATCAGAATGTTTAAGTTTAGTGGACAAAGAGGGACACCCAAATACCTAACAGGTAAAGATCCCTCTTGAAATCCAAGAATGTGCATGATTGAAGACTTGATGGATGAGTTGACACCGGAGAAGAAGATGTTACTCTTGTTTGGACTAGGGGAGAGCCCAGATAGAGACTCAAACTCTTTCAAAGAGGACTGAATACGTGAAACAGAACTCACATCCCCCTCGCAAAAAATCATAAGATCATCTGCAAAACACAGATTAACCAGTTTGGTGGATCCACATTGAAGTCAGGGAGTAGGGTTTTCTCTTTGAGAATACAAGTAAGTACCTCCATGACTATAACAAATAAGTATGAGGAGAGGGGGTCACCCTGCCTCAAGCCTCTTTGACCAGGAATGTACCCAATGGCTTCCCCATTGAAGCTTAGGGAGTAGTTGGCAGTGGTTACACAGGCCTTTAACCACCTAATCATTTGGGGATGAAAGTTCATAGAGGTAAGGACATCCCAAAGGAATTCCCACCTAACATTATCATATGCCTTCATTATGTCTACTTTCATGGCACATCTAGGAGAGGGGGAGTGCTTGTGGTACCCTCTGATCAATTCTTGAGTGAGGAAGATGTTATCTGCAATCCTCCTACCCTGAACAAATCCAAACTGAGCAGGATCAATCAGGTGAGGAAGACTTAATTCTGTTAGCCAGGATCTTGGCAATACACTTGTAAATGAGATTGGCCTATAGTCCCCAACTTTTGAAGGGTTAGGAATTTTAGGCACAAGAGCAATCAATGTTGCATTGGCTTTCTTTAACAGTTGGCCAGATCTGAAAAACAACTTGACAGCAGAGGTTACCTCATGGCCAATCACAGGCCATGCCTTATGGAAGAATGTCGCATTATACCCATCAGGTCCAGGGGCTTTTTGTGGATTTAGAGACCAAAAAGTGTCCTTAACTTCTTTGTCAGAAACTTCCATAACGATATCAAATTTCTGAGAGTCTGATAATTTCCTAATGATGAGGCCCTGGACTTTAGATGTGCCATCGTAGCTGCTTTGATGAGGGGAACCAAGCAACTTGGAGTAGTAATTGATAAAAGATGTTTTGACCAGTTCAATATCCTGGGTGACAGTACCATCTTCCAAGACCAAACTAGTAATCCTATTTCTATTCCTAGAATTACTAATTGATTTGAGGAAGAATGAGGTACATTGGTCACCTAGCTTCAGCCACTGAATTCTAGATTTTTGTCTTGCAAAGCTCTCTCAGCTCTTGCAAGAGTAAGGTACTGTCTGCACAATACCCTCTCAAAAGCTTGATTGGCTGCATCACTAGGGTTTGTACCCAGGGCATTCTGAATATCATCTAACTGTTTCTTGGAGGAAGCAACTCTAGATGATAAGTCATTAAATTCTTTTGTATTCAACTGTTTGAGATCTTTTTGTAACATTTTCAACTTTTCACATACGCAAAACATGGGGTTACCAATGATAACTTTCCTCCAAACTTGCTGCACAATGTTGATAAAATTGGGGTGATCAGCCAAAAATTAAATAATCTAAATGGCCTACATTTAGGGGGGGTGGTAGGGGCCAGTGAAACAATTGCTGGAGAGTGATCGGAGGCTCCAGGGTTAAGGAAATGGGCATTGGACCAGCAGAGAGTTTTAATCCAACTCTCATTGACCAAGACTCTGTCCAATTTGGTGCTAATGTGGGTAGCCCCAACTTGCTTATTGGACCAAGTAAATCGACAACCAGAGTATCTTAGATCTTCTAGTTCAACAGATTGTAGAAATTCATTAAAATCATCCATCCAAGGGAGCCAATGCTTATCACCTCCCACTTTCTCAGATGGAGACCTAATAGCATTAAGGTCTCCAAGGACTACCCAAGGGGATGTAAGAGCCAAATTTCGCAAATTAGACCAAAGTGTCTGTCTCTCAAGGTAGCAATTAGCTCCATAAACAAAGGTGGCCGCAAAAGAGTATTTGCCATCACTAGAACGCACATCACAGTGTATGAATTGTTCTGACTAAGAGAGAAGTTGGATTGAAAAGAGGTCCCAACAGACCAATATTCTACCCATAGTGGAATGAACATAGTTGCTAATAAAACTCCAATGAGGCAGGATGAGATTAATAATTCTAGTGGCCTTGGGCTCTTTGAGCTTATGTTCGATGAGCCCAACAAGGGACAATTTATTATTATGAACCCGCTTCTTAACCTCCTTTTGTTTAAGAGGATCATTGAGACCTCTCATATTCCAAAAACCAAAATGCAGTGGTGTGCTATCCATTTAGTTCCACTCAAAATAACTACCACAATGAGCTACAACAGATGAGAATAAAAGTGATGCACAAGTTGAGCATTATTTAGATAATTGTGGACAAATTGAGGAAAGTTAAGTTACTTTGTTTATGGGAGCCTTTGGAGTGACTCCTTTGTTTGCCATTATGACCAGCCTTGGAGGATCCTCCCAATTGTAGCTTAACGTCAGATACGGCATGGTGCAATAAGTCAGGAGGTTTATCCTTTTCATCCCCACCTGGCCTTTGGTCATGAGAACTGATCTGACTATCAGACCATGTTGCCTTTTTAGCTTTGCTTGCTGCCTTGTTGGACTGCTTAGAGGGTGTATTCATTGTTGGCTTGCTATTAATGGTGGCAGGTGGAGTGGTGACTCTTTGGGGATTTGAGTGATCATGAACCATAGAGCTTACAACACCCTCAAGAACTTCCAGTAGATCTGCTTCTGAGTCTTCAGAAACCTCCTGTAGGACAGGGGAGGGACAATCCTGAGGGCCTTCAACAATCTTTTGAGGAGATGATAGTTTTCCCAACTTCTGTTTCCCATGACTTACAATCTTCCACTCCAATGCTTCAGTTAATGGTAGGATAGGAGGAGGAGTGACAGTATGGTTAACACATTTGGGAGAGCTATGCCCAAATACATGACAGTAAGAACACATAGGAGGGAGGACTTGATATTCAATGGGTACCACAACTGTCTCCCCTTGTACAGTCACTATAACTTCATCAGGAAGTTCCTGTTCTGCACTAATTTCAATACAAACCCTTGCTTTAGTGGTCTTGGTATGCAACAGCCCTGGTTGCTTGGAAGTTCTTGCAGTAGCTTGATCCACATGTATAGGTCGACCTACTGTACTAGCAACCCTACTAAGGCATTCCTGGTTCCACAGCTCAAGAGGCAAGTCATGAAACTTCACCCATGCAGGTATTTTAGTAGGTTGCTCTAGGAGGGGCTTCATCATTCTGTGCCAATCTTTAAGAACTAAATACTTTTGAGAGAAAAAATAAGGACCCCCTTCTACCACTTGCATCTTAGCTTGCTCATCTTTAAATTCAAATAAGTAGAAACCTGAGACGTCAGGTTTGACAGCCACAAATAAGTCTTTCCATTGGTTTCTAGCAGTGGAGACCAAAAGGGGATAAGCCATCTTCCCATCCAGGAAATGACCTATCAAATATCTAGTCCATTTCCCCACCTCAGTCAGTTCCACATCTATCTCAACAGTAGCTTCTTTTCCATTCTAAAGGTCGGGGAAGTAGTCAAGCTTCATGTCCAGAGATGGACTTTGGGATTGAAGAAGAGAAGCCCAGTTTCTGGGATTGGGCCTATATTGTGCATTATTAGGTTTGGGATAGGGCTGATGAGTTTGAGGAGACTGGTTGTGAGATTTGGGATTGAACTAATTTTGTGGGGTAGGTGTAGTGTGCTACCGAGAAAGAGGAGTCTTTAGCGGAGGCAAAGAGCTCGCATCAGGTTGCAAGGTGAAATGGGAAGGAGGTCGTCGGGGTCGAGTGTCTTCTACTGAATACCCTAGGTTTGGATCCCCTTCTACATAGGGGTTCCCACGGGCATTAACCAAGACCTGGGGGTTAGGGTTAGCATTTTGTACCTCAAGACACTGACTTGCAGACCGGTATACGTTGCCATGGAGGTCGGTAGCCCGTTCCTTGGCTTCCAGCTTCATACGTTCTTCCAGGAAAACCTGCTGAAGTTTCCGAGAAAGGCTAGGATTCTTGGACGATTTGGGGCTATGTACCCCGAACCCAGTTGAAGATGAGGACGAGACGTGATCTGCCTCTTGTTGTTGATGATGATGAACATTTCAAGCACGTTTCTCAGCTTCCATTACCAAACCTTCCTCAAATAGTGTTTGCTGAAGTTTTGCTGCAGATCTTGAATTAGGGCTGCAACTTTGAACCCCTGAAGGAGAACTAGGGTTTACTGGTACTCGTACCGAGCCCAGATTTGGTGAAGTCGCACTTGACTCTAACAGTAATGGAGCTTCGATACCTTTGTGTTTCCTGTGAATCTCATTTGAGTCCAAGGCTTTGATACCCAGACCCTCCGCAAAGGAGATGGTGCCGTCAGCCATAGTAGTAGGTCACTGAATAGTGTGGATCGTCTCTTGCTTGTCAGAAATCTCCATCGTCAGAGCTTTTCTTTTGGACATGGTTCGTTATCATGTTGTGACTTTTGACAAAGTTCTATATACATTTTCGGTACTATGCAGAAAAATAAGGCATCTCACTATTTGTCCACAAGTTAAACAAGTAGACAATACCAGTGATTATGTTACCTCATGGCTAATCATAAAAATGTTGAATTAGAGGGCAACTTTTTGCAGAAAACTATTGCCAAATTTCTTCTCAGGTGCCTCCTTGTCAATGGAGAATGGAAGAATGAGCTATGTTTCAGTTCAGATGTATATTAGGTAGGCCTGTGGAAAAAATCCGTCCACCCACGGACCCGACCCGACCCAAAGGGTCCTAAGCGGGGTCAAATATGTGCTTCGGATGGGTACGGGTTCATTTTCTGTTAAAAATTAGATTTTTGTTCGGGGTCCAGATTGGTGCGTTTCTTACTCGACCCGACCAATTCATAAATATTAATTCGGTTTTTAGTCAAACCTGACCTGACCTGACGTAAAGAATCGGGATCGTGGACGGTTCTTACCCTTAGTTCGGTTTGCGGGCCTAAAACATTTGTTACCCGCCATGTTGGGTCAGTTTCGGGTTCGAGGGTCAAACCTGACCGCCCGACCTGTGCACACCCCTAATACTAGGGCAAGAGAGGAATGAGAGAATTACTGTTTTAACCCCTAAAAAGGGGCCATTTGATTTTGCTCTTAAAAGGACTAACTGCGGTTAGTAATTGGACCAAGTTGGAACAAAATGGAAAATACAGAATGTAAATTGAGCCAATTACAACTATAGGGACCAAGTTGACACAAACACTTAATTATAGGGACCATTTCAGTTTTTTTTCCATCTTTCTTATTGCTACGCTTTTTTCTTTTAAAAGAGGAGCGACCCATCACCACATCAGCGACAGCGGGTGTATCAGTGAAGTAGAGCTATTGGTGTAGACATATTGCAAAATCAATTCACCCTTCTTGTGCCAAAAATGACTTTTGGCTATTGTCCAGACTTGGAAAAGCCACATTTTAATTCAAATACCAGAAGCCACCACTGGAGATGCTAGTGTCAAACTATTCAAGATGCACTAACAACTTGTAAACTGAAATTATGCGGAAGTGTTCAATCTACTCCTAGAGGGGGGTGAATAGGAGTTTAATAAAAATTATCAATTTTTTTATTCAAAAATTAATATAGATGAACGGGTTGATTATCTCGATTAATCCAAACCAAAATTCAAGCACTGCAATAGAATAAAAAATTGAGACAGGATACGCACGATTTACGTGGAAAAACTTAGGGTCCTAAATAACCCTAAGCCAAAACCACGGCCTAACACTACTGATTTATTCTATTTATCAAAAAGAAGTACAGATTGCGAAATAGTAAAAACCTTACCTAAGCCTTTATCTATTCTCGCCAATCTCCGATGCTCCCCGAGCTTCTTCAAGATCTAATAGATGCACCACGGACTTCACGCTCGATCTCCGGATTCAACCGGCTCCGAATCAATCTTCAAAAGATTCGGCCACAGCAGCAAACGACACTAAGAGTCACGAACAGTGATTGGATGAATGATATGATGAGAAGCGTGATCTAGACAACCCAAGAAAAATGTTCGAAGATGCAATAATATGGACTGCTAGGAAACTTATCAAATTCGCCTATACCGAAAAACAAAACAGTCGTGCAAGAACGAAGAAAAAGGAACGTGGGCTGCAACCAACACTTGTCAATTCGCCTCTCTGTATATATATATATATATATAGGCAGATCAAGGAAGAAACAAACGAGCCCCCTTTCTCTTATATATATAATAGTATTGATAGGGAATTCTCCGGAGGGTTAATGATATAAATGGAAAACATGTTCTTTTTCGGAAAAGGTAAATCTCCTGGTCAAAGGGAATTAAAACGATTAAGGGGAGTGTGTGTGTGTATATATATATATATATAAGAATTTTAAGTAAGAAAAATCCCCTAATCAGTAAATAAGACTAAAATGATTTTGAGCTCGATAATGCTATGGATGAGATGTCTTTTACCTCTCACGCAATTGGATCGATTTCACAGCGGTCAACTTGGCACAGATAATGGGAGGAGCATCGAGCGAGCAACTACCCCATAAGAACCTATCCATTACAATCAAATGCAGAGACACGAATGGAGGTTTTGAACAACTCTGGAAAGTGCCAAAATATCTAACAATCTCCCCCTTTGGCATTTCTGGGACAAAACCAACTGCACTAAAACACAACGAAAAAAATACAACTTAAAGAGATAAACACTAGCCTAAACTAGGTCTATCCAAAGAAGCTTGAGTTGCACTTCCAATACCTGCAAAGATAGCTCAACAAAAACTATGCACCAAAATATATGTTTCAAAAAATAGAATGGGTCAGCATAATTTAATAATAAAGGACAAAATATCATTATATCCAAAAGCATGAAAAACTCGATCAGCGATTCATCAATGGAATAAATCTCTCCTTATAAATATCTCTCCAAATGAACAATAGAACTCAAAAATTCTCCATCTCAAAAATTTTCATCTTTATGCAAGACTTCAACAACACATATCACTCCCAAACTCATGACCATACTAGAACCATAAAAATTCTCCCCCTTTTTGTCACGGAAAAACAAAGGACATGAGTAAGTGGGTACAAACACAAAGTAGGTAAGGATCGGGAATGAGAGCAAGAAAGAGAACAAGAGGAGATAAACACACTGATATTATAGAACTGACTTGATTTCTAACTTGGTTCTTTACAACCTGCGGAGCCCCCCTTTTATAGGCGAAGGGAGAGAATACAAACACCGGTGCCCACATCATTGATTACATCATACATATAATTGTATATTGCTACCTGTCGAAAAACTAGCCTGCTAGCCTTTTGACCTTTATACAGACATACTACTATTACCTTTTTGACTTTTAGTATATCCGAGTGAGACACATGCAACCTGAAAGCATACAAGAGAATCATACAATATGCAATAACAAGAATCACATAGGCAAGATGGCTACAAAGGGAAATACATCGAACGGAAATTTAAGACCATATCAACTCATGGAAGCAAAATGATGCAGATCAAGGAATGGACAGAATGCCATGCTCAAGTCTATGAATGTGAAGCGTAAACGCCGTGCATGAGGAGGAAGAAAACTTATCAAGGACTAAGTGGGCGCTATAATCTTATCTCAAGAACGGTTTAAACAAGACTATCACGAGGAAGTCAAACCAAAAACGCTCGGACCTTGGAACTTAAGCACAAACCTCATCGGTTGTTTTAGACTTGAGATTAGCGACTTACACCTAGCCTTTTGGGGCAAAGGACCAGGCAGCTATAACCTCTAAGGCGAAGAGACAAACGTAAATAAACTGCCCCCTTTTTTTTTATTTTCTGCTTCCTTTTTTTTATAGGGGTAATTTTTTTTTTTCAAACAATAGACAAGAAATAAACGAAAGTCTCAATTTGATTTTTCCAAACCTTAAAGGTGCGTTACACACCAATCCATAAGCGGCCCATCTCATTAGGAGTCAAATGAGGGAAAGCATCCCTAGGTAAACAACGAACATTTAGTCAATCAAAGTGATTAGTTAAGATAAACCCAACTGAGACTCATTAGAGACCACTTAAACAATGTAAGTTTACTTGCTCCAAGTGAGATTGTGTGCATAGAAACGTGACCATGAGATTCTAATACCAAAACAAAGAACAACATCACTATGTAACTGATTGATATGATCGAAAAATGTTGATTTGATACATTACTCTCAAAGGCATAAGCATATGTAAAACCGATATCAAGACAGCACATGATTCCCAAGCACACAAAAACATTGCAAACACGCACACGATTAAAAATAAAAATAAAAATCTTTGACTCAAAACAATACAAAAAAAAAAAAATACTACTAAGTACATAACAACACATGACAACTCGAAATTAAAAGCATTCAAAGCAAGCATCAGAGAAGGCATGTTATCCCATACACAATCTAATCGAGAGAAATTAAACCAAGAGATTTCCTAAGGTACTCAAACCTAAGAGAATCTAAAGGCTTAGTGAAAATATCCGCTTTTTGATCTTGTGTGGGTATAAACTCAAGTGCCACGACACCATCTTCAACCAAATCACGAATAAAATGATGACGGATGTCGATATGTTTAGTCCTAGAATGTTGGACTAGATTTTTAGAAATATTAATGGCACTTGTGTTATCGCAAAAAAACAGTCATTACACCTAGAGATAGACCGTAGTCTTGAAGCATTTGCTTCATCCATAAAAGTTGGGTGCAACAACTACCAGTGGCAATATATTCAGCCTCTGCGGTGGACAACAAAACACAGTTCTACTTCTTGCTATGCCAAGCAAGTTTCCAAAATAGAAACAACCACCGGAGGTACTCTTCCTATCATCCGCGCTTCTGGCCCAATCAGCATCGGAAAATGCGGCTAAGTCCACAGTAGTACCCTTAGGATACCAAAGACCAAGCATGGAGCTGCCTTTAACATAACGAATAATTCGCTTGACAGCGATCAAGTGAGACTCTTTATCGTCAGATTGACAGCGGGCACACACCCCAACACTAAACGAAATATCGGGACGACTAGCGGTAAGATATAATAAGCTTCCTATCATACTACGATAAAGTGTGGAGTCAACACTAGCGCCCTCAATATCTTTAGCAATTTTAACGGTAGAACCCATGGGAGTACGAGTACTCTTGGAATCTTCCAAACCAAATTTTTTGACCAATTCTTTTGCATATGTGGATTGAGACAAAAATATCCCATCATTCAACTGGCGAATTTGAAAGCCTAGAAAGTAAGTCAATTCTCCCATTAGGCTCATTTGAAACTCATGGGACATCTATGCCCCAAATTGTTTCGCATGCCGCTCATTTGTGGATCCGAACACAATTTCATCAACATATATTTGAGCAATTAAAAGGTTGCTCTCAATTTTCTTTAGAAATAAAGTTCGGCCTACTCCCCCTTTCACAAAGCCGGTATTTAAAAGATGATTAGTTAAACGTTTATACCAAGCTCGAGGGGCTTGTTTGAGGCCATAAAGGGCCTTATGAAGGCGGTTACATGATTAGGGAATGACGGGTCAACAAACCCTTTGGGTTGTTCCACATACACTTCCTCCTTAAGGTCACCATTCAAAAAAGCACTTTTAACATTCATTTGAAATAATTTAAAATTAAAATGAGATGCAATGCCAAAAAGTAACCTTATTGACTCCATTCTTGCTACTGGGGCAAACGTATCATCGAAATCAATTCCCTCAATTTGGGTGCACCCCTGGGCAACTAACCTAGCCTTATTACGTACCACTATGCCATCTACATTCTTCTTATTTTTAAATATCCATTTAGTGCCTATGACGTTAATGTGAGAGGGTCTCGGTACTAAGTACCAAACGTCATTCCTAACAAATTGTTGTAGTTCTTCTTGCATGGCTCCTATCAAATGGTCATCTCCTAAGGCCTCTTCTATCCTTTTTGGGTCTAATGTGGACGTGAAACACACATAATTGACCTCATTCCTAATTTACCTCTTAGTTTTCATCTCATCATTGGGTTCTCCTATGACTTGGTTAATGGGATGGTTAAGCTTTACTCTAGCCAAGGGTTCTTTGGTGGAAGGAGGAACTAAATTGTGTTGACCTAACTCTTCATCTTCCAAAGGCTCATCTACCTCAACCTCACTATCATTTTCAACTTTCTCATCCACAGTCGTAGGAATGTCAACAACCTCTTCAGAAGAAACTCCCTCATCTAAACTATTGGTTTGAAACTCCCCCTCAAAAATTTCCCAACTCCCCTCATCAACATCATTAACCTGAGGGACTGACTAATCAAGAGTGGTATCATCAACAACTACATTGGCTGACTCAACTAGGGTAGAGGTGCGTAGATTATATACTCTAAAAGCTTTACTCATGTTTGAACAGCCTAAAAATATACCATCGTCACTTTTTGAGTCAAATTTGCCTAAGGACTCACTATCTCTCAAAATATGACATTTACCACCGACCACCCTAAAATACTTCACTGAAGGCCTCTTACCATTCCAAATATCATAGGGTGTGAGAGTAGTCCCTGGCCTAACAAATACTCTATTTATAGAATAGCATGCAGTATTAATAGCTTCAGCCCAAAGGTTTCTAGGGATGCGTTTTGCATGAAAAATTACTCTCACCATCTCTTGAAGGGTTCTATTCTTTCTTTCAACAACCCCATTTTGTTGGGGTGTGCGAGGTGTGGAGAACTCGTGCTTAATACCCTTTTTATTACAATATTTTTCAATGTCGAAGTTCTCAAACTCACGACCATGATCACTGCGGACTCGTGTGATAGGGTACCCTTTCTCATTTTGAATACGTTGACAAATAGTTTTGAAACAAGCATAAGCATCAGATTTTTCTCTAAGAAAACCATTCCATGAGAAGCGAGAAAAATTGTCAACTATAACTACAATATATCGCTTGCCCCTTAAACTTTCAATACGTGAGGGTCCCATCAAGGCCATGTGAAGTAACTCTAAGCATTTTGTGGTTGCAACTAAATTTGTCTTCTTATGAGGGCTTTTTATTTGTTTGCCCTTCATGCAACCACCACACACAAGCCCCTACCCATTGGCAAGTTTGGGCACTCCCCTCACAATCTCGTTCTTAGTTATTCGATGCAATTCCGAAAAATTTACGTGTCCTAAACGTTGGTGCCAAATTTCTACATCGTCAAGAAATACTCGATGATACACATTGGAATCGGCAATTTCAACACAATAGCAATTATCTGAGGAACAAACACCTTTAACCACACACAAACCCAAAGCATCAACAATGGAGCAATTATTTTTAGAGAAATTGACTTCATGCATATTATCACAAAATTGCCCTATGCTTAACAGGTTAGCTTTCAAACCCTCAACATATAATACGTTATCTAACGAAGGGATTTTGGGTGCTTTTATGGTGCCTTGTCCTACGATTTTACCCGTATTACCATCGCCAAAAGTGACAAAACCACCATTATACTTCTCTAGCTTAGCAAAGAAAGACCTATTTCCAGTCATGTGCCTTGAACATCCACTGTCTAAGTACCAGGCACATGCATCATGTGCTTAAAAAGCAGTGTGTGCAACATGACAGACAACATCAACTCTCTTCCATGTTTGCTTCAGTTTGGTGTTCACATGTGAGGTGTGACCGTGTGTAGTACGTCTTTCAACAATCCTATCAGTCTCTCCATTATTATTAGCCAAATTTGACAACTTTTTGATTTTCTCGACGAGATGTGGAGTTTGATTCGCCAATTGACTCAATGTCTTTTGAAAATTCTCATTCTTAATGTTTGTGGGAGATTGACGCACAACTTGAGGTCTTCCCACATTGGGTTGACCATACTGAACACTTTTATTAACTGGGGCTATAAACAGTTTCCCCTTTGTTCTCTGATTGTCCCTTCTAAGTGTATAACAAAAAGGTCGAATGTGACCTTGACCACCACAGTAGTGACAAATAAAAAGATTTTTCTTTCTTTTCAGGAGCATGATTACTGTTGTAAGCATTTTTAATGATGGTGGGGAGATTTAATAGAAGATTCGGGTTTATCACTCACTGCCTCATTCTTTGCAATATCAGATTTCACAAACTTGATTTCGTTCTTTGTGACCTCGTTAGCCTTAGGTGTCAATGAAGGTGGATCAACAAACACTAAGCCGCTGCTATTTCTAAACGTATGTGTCGTTTTGGCAGTACGAGTTGCGCGACACTCATTACGCTTTATAGCCTCAGTGGCCTCCCTAAGGTCATGCTCCAATTCAAAAATCCTATCCTTAGACCATTCAAGAGCCTTCCAGGCATCCATATGCTCTCTCTCAATTTTGGCAAACTTGTCTTTCAAATTAGCAATATAGGTTTTTAATTCTTTAAGCTCGATATTTTTAGATTCAATGTCATCACTAAGTTTGTTCCTCTCACCACTAATTTTCTCGATGACACTCATGAGTTCCTTCTTTTTCTTTTTCAGTTTGACACCCTCTTTAAACAATTGATTATAGGTCTCATGAATAGAATCTATATCATCATCACTATTCTCACAGTCTTCATCAGTCGAGACATACTTACTATCATCGCTAAGAGTTGTAGAAAGTTCAATCGATTTGGGGGACGTGGGGGACTTAATGTTGGCAACAAGCACAGAATATCTAGGAGCTTCAGAACCCCCATCACTACTATCATCACTATCGTCATCCCACATAGCCTTATAACCCTTGGCCACTTTCTTTTTAAGAGTGTTTGCACACTCTGCTTGAACATGCCTGAAACCGTGACACTCATGACATTGTATACCTTTGGGTTTCTTGGATTTATCAATAAACGATTTCTTTTCATTATCCCCAAAATTAAAATTCTTGCCCCCACTACTCGAAGAAGAAAATTTTCAGAATTATTATTTTTACGGAATTTAACAAATTTTCTGAATTTTTAGCAAAGAAAGCAAGTTCTTCTTCGTTAAGGTCATCATCACTCTCTTGTGTCATAGAGGATTCTTCTTTAGAAGATTTAAAAGCAATGCTTTTATTAGGCTTTAATGTAGGTTTCTTTGAGAGATGATTCAATTCAAACGTTTGAAGTTTACCTACAAGTTCCTCAAAAAGAATGTCATCAACTTTATCACTTTCTTCAATTGCAACTACCTTAGCCCTAAACCTCTCAAGAAGTGACCTAAGCACTTTTCGACAAACTTTAAGATTAGGGATTGGTTCTCCTAATGCGTGGAAGGAATTAACGATGTCACTCAACTTAGTGATAAAACTGTCAAATGTCTCATCTTCCTGCATTCTCAAATCTTCGAAATGTGTTGTAAGCATTTGGAGTTTTGAAGTTTTAACAGTCTTAGTACCCTCGTGGGTGACTCGGAGAATATCCCCAGCCTTTTTTGCAGTAGTGCACACGGAAATACGACTAAATTCAATTTTACTCAATGCTCCATAGATGGCTCCTAAAGCTTTAGAGTTTGCCTCAAAACTTTCATTGTTAGCAGAATTCCACTCAATGTCCTCCTTAGCCCTCATTTGTTTAGTCATAATGTCTTCTATGGTAGGGGCCTCATAGCCGTACCTAACAGATCTCCAAACCCTAACTCCTAGGGAACTCAAATGCGTGGTCATACGAGCCTCATAAAATACAGACACTAAGAGGGTACAAACACAAAGTAGGTAAGGATCGTAAAAGAGAGCAATAGAGAACACAAAGGGAGAGATTATAGAACACACTGATCTATTTTCTAAGGCTTGGTTTACAACGGGTGTGGCAACCCCTATTTATAGGCGTACAAGGGGAAGCCATTACATCATTACTGACGTAACGGACTGAATACCTCAGTGCCATTTTTCTTTAGGGCAATAACTTCCCTTGGGACTTTTTCTACTAACTACTGACTAGACTTTCTACCTTTACTATTTACAGAAAGACTTTTACAAACCTTGCCCTGACTAACATAAATACATACAGACTTTTACGTACTACAATTACAACAACTATAGCCGTACCTAACAGATCTCCAAACCCTAACTCCTAGGGAACTCAAATGCGTGGTCATACGAGCTTTCCAATACGGATAATCATTACCGTCGAAAAAGGGTGGCCTCGAGTTTGAGGCTCCTTCTCATGGTGTGATCATGTCCATTATAACCAGAATAAAACTCAGGTGGTTAAACCTAAACAGACCAACCAGCTCTGATACCAATTGAAATTATGCGGAAGCGTTCAATCAACTCCTAGAGGAGGGAGTGGTTGAATAGGAGTTCTAATAAAAATTACCAATTTTCTGATTTAAAAATTAATATATATGAACAGGTTGACTATCTCGATTAATCCAAACCAAAATTCAAGTACTGCAGTAGAATAAAAAATTGAGACAGGATACGCACGATTTACGTGAAAAAACTTAGGGTCCTAAATAACCCTAAGCCAAAACCATGGCCTAACACTACTGATTTATTCTATTAATCAAAAAGAAGTACAGATTGCGAAATAGTAAAAACCTTACCCAAGTCTTTACCTATTCTCGCCAATCTTTGATGCTCTTCTTCAAGATCCAATAGATGCACCACGGACTTCACGCCCGATCTCCGAATTCAATCGGCTCCAAATCAATCTTTAAAAGATTCGGCCACAGCAGGAAATGGCACTAAGAGTCACGAACGGTGATTGGATGAATGATATGATGAGAAGCGTGATCTAGACAACCCAAGAAAAATTTTTCGAAGATGCAAGAACAAACAATAATATGGGCTACTAGGAAACTTATCAAACTCACCTATACTGAAAAACAAAACAGTCGTGCAAGAACAAAGAAAAAGGAACGTGGGCTGCAACCAACACTTGTCAATTCGCCTCTCTGTGTTTATTTTATCCTCCATGCCCGTCGCTCCGTATATGACCTAATAGTCGATATTTATGAGTCCCCTTCTTATAAGGACTACCTTATTTTAATAAAATGCGGACATCTATTTTCCGATCGAATTTCAATGATCCGAGCCGCTCAATGTGTTCAGAATGTGATTTTAAGGGTATCCGCGAAAAATTAGCAAAAAAAAAGACCGGGAAGGGCTTTCATCCGAACAGTTTTTGTTTGTTTTTTATCTAACGGTTCAAATAAAAACTGCTCAAATTAAGCCCTTAAGATTTATATAAGAAATGGAGAGGTTCGCATATAAGGTTCTTACCTGAAGATTTATATATATATATATATATAGAGAGAGAGAGAGAGAGAGAGAGAGAGAGAGAGAGAGAGAGAGAGAGAGAAAGGGGCAGATCAAGGAGGAAACAAACGAGCCCCCTTTCTCTTATATATATAGTTAATAACGAATTCTCCGGAGAGTTAATGATATAAATGGAAAACATGATCTTTTTCGGAAAAAGGTAAATCACCTAGTCAAAGAAAATTAAAACGATTAAGGAGTGTGTATATATGTGTGTATATATATATATACACACTCATAAGAATTTTAAGTACGAAAAATCCCCTAATCAGTAAATAAGACTAAAATGATTTTGGGCTCAATAATGCTATGCATGAGATGTTGTGCAATGCTTTTACCTCTCACGCAATTGGATCGATTTCACAGCGGTCAACTTGGCGCAAATAATGTGGAAGCATCGAGCGAGCAACTACCCCATAAGAACCTATCCATTAAAATCAAACACAGAGACACGAATGGAGGTTTTGAACAACCCCAAAAAGTGCCAAAATATCTAACATAAACCTTCGGTTTATAACGCAGAAGAAAGGCTGTAAAAAGAAGAAGAAAGGCTGTAAAAAGAACAAATCCTTAATAGCTTGGAGAGCAGACTGGGAAGCTACCTTGACCCTGTTTTAAATATAATTTTCAAGGTTTTTCTTCTATACAAATCGCAAGAGTAGAGCCGTAAATCACCAGCCCAACCTTGTTTTATTTAGTTTCTAGCATTCACTACAAAAACGCACATTACATCTCCCCACAACAAAAAGATGCACAACTAAAATGGGAAGCCCGAGAACCCTGTAATAATCTTTTCATTCGCCTTTCCCAAAAACAAAAAAAATTCTATTGATTCTAAGTCCCTTCCACAACATACCAAACAGCAGAATTATATCTTCCCCCAACCCTGTGTAAAATATAGAAATTCCAGCATTCACTCATTAAAAAATTGCATAATTCACATCTCCCCTGCAAAAAGATAGATATATACACCTAGCAACTATCTTTACTCTCACTACAAGTTTATGAACAAGCAGGAATGGAGGAGTTGCTGAAGACCTCACCCTCCTCTCCATCTCCATGAAAGATCGCATCCTCATCCTCATCCTCATCCAAAATAAACTCATCCTTCATAAACAAGCCCAGACGTTCCAATGGACTACCGAATCCAAAACCCTCAATTGGTCCCACTACCGATTCAGCCCCCAATTCGCCGGCAAGCTGATTGTTGGATAGAGATAACCCACTAAGCATCTCAAGATCTTTCAAGATCTCCAAGTTATTATTGATCTCAACAGTCCTCTCAATCTGCATTTAGGGGAATCTAAGATGGTAAATCTTCCTTTCAATTATACCGATTAAGACTGCGTTGGGATCAAGGGCGTTTGGATAATGAAAAGGAACCGAAAAAGCAAATGGATCCAAAAGCTCATGGAGGTTTGGATCCTTCGACCTTTAATTTCCTTGTCTACATCATTGACCCCAATACAGCCGAAGTGAACAAAGATAAGGAAAAATATAGACCTTCTGGAGTGCAAGTCTGGCAGCTTCTCTCTCTCTCTCCCGCTGCATTTTCAATTCAGCTTCTGCTCTCATTCGTGAGGCAGTTTCAGCAGCTTTGATTTGGGCTTCTATCCTTGCTGCCTCTGCAACAAAGAAAATTTTCAACCACCTTAGAAAACAATTATGGGAGAACTAACTTTATTAAAGAGTTAAACACCATCTTCGAGGTCAGAGTGGTTGTCTTTTCTTTCTTCGTCTTCCACAGTATTTCCACCTCATTCTCATTTTCCTTCTTGTTATTTTACAATAAATTTGCACGCTCATAATACTTCAACAAATTATACCAATAAAGAATAGGAAAATAATAGGGGTAACTTAATTTTTCGATGCGACAATGCTTGAAAAACAAATCCAGTCACATAGTTTATTTTTCAGAGAAAAGTCTCAAGGCATGAAAAGATGACATTTAATCCATCAATATACATGTCCCTCTCATATTCGTTATTAATTCCATATTCCATAGGATCAAAGATTATTTTAATATTAGTTGGTGTTTTCTATTTAAACTTATCTTCTTGATTTATTTTTGTATGGTTTTTTTTTCCATACTAATCAGCTTTGGTAAATCTTGATTCTGAATTGTATGGCATTGATTTTGCCATTTTTGGGCCATTAATCTAGACCTATTTATCTCAGACCAATCGTATTGATAATGAACTCTTAGCAACTAATTTTGTGCCTGTATAATCACCATCAATTGCCACAAAAGCAAAAATCAAATCGCTCCCCATACCAGCAAGACGGACAAATTTATGGCCCTGCTAACAAAAATCTATGCAAAATCAGGACATCACCTTCAAGTTGCTGCCTTTCAAGTCTCTCCTTTTCTTTCTGCATCTTAACAGGATCGATTTTTTCAACCTGAACAAAATGCCCGTGTTTATCACTCACCTTGCACACTCAAAACACCGTACAACTGCCAACCAACAACTAAAGTTAATTATTCCAGAAAATAAAAAGACCTTACATGATCTAGGAGCGTCTTATGTTTCGCCTTGAAGATGGTGTCAGCAAAGCGGCTCTTCAGCATTGCAGCACGGAGTGCCCTCTTCGGTGATAGTTGGATGTCAATAGTAGGAGTCCATTCTAAACCCACATAAGCAAACAACAAAAGTGGAAACCCTTTAGAATTGAGATTATAAATTGAGAAGCGGAAAAATATTCAGTACTACTGGTAGAAAACTAACCTTCCCCACAAGCGGGAGTGGTACCTAAAGTTGTCAGTTGTGGGCTAGAACTGCCATGTTCTTTGAGCATAGCACCTACATCATCTTCACATCATTGCAAGAGCATATTCAGATGACTCATGAAAAAGTAACAAAATAAAACATCATACAAAGTGGAAAACATCCTCACCATCAGACTCTGGATCTGATTTGCCCATTCGGGATGCCAAGAGGCTTTGCACCTCATTCTGAATGTATGCACAAAAAAATTTAACTACACTTTACTCACGTGCAAATTGTAACAACAAAATGCATGAGAGAAGCAAGAACAAGTATACCTTCCTGGAAGAATCAACACAATCTTGTCCCACTGATCTTTCTGATGATATATCTGAACCAAATAAAGAAGTAAATGGAATGGTTTGACGACTAGAAACATGGGTAGAGAACCGGGGCTGAGCCAAATATCTTCACTAAGAGCAAAAAATTTCCACTCAACCATATCATTAACTCTTTGCTTTTCTGTATGAAACCTTGCCCAAGATAGGTACTTGTTCATTTTATTGGTAACCAAAACACAAAATATATGGTTGAACTAAATTAGGACGATCGTTCAAGAAATAAGTTAAAACTCAAAGTTTTTAGAGACAAATTTACTAAGCATACTATGAATGCTCAAATTTATACAGCATATTAAGAAAATTGGGGGTGGGGGGCCAAAGGCCAAAGCTCCCGCTGGCCCCCTTACCTCCGCCTCTGGCAGAGAAGCAGCATGAGAACAAAATCAACTAACCACTTGAGGATGCGCGAGCAGGATCACTTTGAAGGCTGCATTGGCATCTCATAGTGCCACACGAACCACATTTGGCGGCAACTGAGTTTTGTTGATTGACAATGGCAGAACCAGAAACACTTCTATAACCACTATCAGCAGTGCCTAGAAGACACATTGCCAATTAGCTCCCACGAAGAGCCATAAAACATAGTCATAAACTATACTCTGCCACTTCATACCTCTGTGGACAATCTTCCCTAAAGATTTTCGGCAGTTGTTTTCCTCCTTTGTAGCAGAGCCAGCCTGTGCAAGATATACAAATGTCAAAATATGGCATACATGAGCACAAACTCCAGTTAAAATTGAGATTAAACAATCACAACAACAAAAGGTTTATGCATATTGAACATTGTCTTCATGGGAGCTTAATGAGGACATCTGATGTATATTCCATGAGAATAACTTACTCTGGCAGGTTTTGGGACCAAGAAGCTTCTTATACTTCTTTTCAATTCCAGTAAGGTTTTGTCATCAAACGCATCAATGTCTATCTCCACTCTTCCATCTCTTTGCCAGTTCAAACCACATTTTTTAAGCAAACCTTGGAGGTGTGGTGATATCTTCTCCCTTGACAATTCCAGCAGCTGTTTTCTCAACTTTTCCTTTTCCTCAGCTGATATCAACAGTTCGGGCAACAAGTTAACATGCAGGGGGTATTTTTTATGCCCAGGATCATCGGTATCCTTTTCACTACCTGATTTACCTTCCTGCTCCACATTTGTGTGCTCACGATTCCATCTTGCCACAAAACAATTCCACCTTGTATTGAAAGTACTATTGAGTTGCTCAGCCATGTGATAAACATCACTAAAGGGAGGATTGTACACCATGGCATTGGAAAATGTCAGCCACACATCAGCAGCAAACTCTTCAACATTGGAATAAGTATTCTTCTCCAATTTTGTTTTTATTGTTCCCAAATCCATGGGGTCAGAGATTATAGAGTGGTAATCAGGAATGTTCAATTTTACTGGATCAACTGGGTGATTAAAAACCCACCCAGCAGGATGCATCATCAATTGCTTCAAAATAATAGAACACTGACGTGACGCAATACGATCCATCTTCCGTCGCTTCTCCTTTTGATCATCTGTCACCAATGAAAGCTTACGCTTATGAGAGCAGGATTTCACCTTTAAGTTATCAGCATCAGTGTACACTTTTGCATCGCCAGATGAAGGAATCACTGACTTGTCTGATTTAATCACTAACTTCTTTTTTCCGTTTGCTGGAGTGCCAGGACCTAATTTATATGATTCTGTTCCAGGATCAGCTTCAATACGTTTTACGGGAATTCTGATCTTCAACTTCTGCATTACCCCATCTTCAGAAGTAACCATAGTTGGAAGCTGCAAAACCTGAAGAGGAGCGACCTTCAGATTTCCAGATTGGCTTCCTGACACCATAACCACTGAACTCTTATGCAAGCACAGATGTAACAAAGTGCCTGCTTTGGATGTTACTCAAAAAGAGCTAGCATGAGCCTATGGTGGAAGAAGGAAATTCACAAATAAGTGCAAATACTGTGCAATAAATATCGAAATCAGTTAGAACCAAAACAACCATCCCTAACTGCAGGATTCGACGAATAACACAGTCTCATGTTCTGATAAGTACTTTCTACATCTAACAGCCTACGATTTTCTCTTTCTATGCAGGGAGAGACAAAGTGATAAACACACCCATTTCAATGAAAGGAATCAATTAGTAATATTATGTAATCGTCCATAGTTGAAACTAACAATGTTCTAAAAGTCGCTCGGCGCTAGTCGGGCGGTTAGCCACCTTCAAGCGATTAATCGGCGCATATTAATTAGTACTTGGTGATTAAGGCACTTCCAGGGCATGGCAAATAGTTGGATAAAAACAAAGAGAGGCAAGCATAAGATGTTTCAAATCACCATCAGTAATTCTTTAACCAATCAGTGATGTTATATTGACTATGAAAACTCTCTCTCCGCATGTATGGCAATCCATAGCAGGTAAGACTCGAGAAGTGCTTCAATCACTAGGTGATCATTTCAGTATTTTCTTGTCCGATTTCACAGCCTCTTTTTTTAAATCTGAATTTTTTTTAGCACTCACCATTAGTTAGAAGAGAGTTTGCTTAAACGACCGACCTTATAGAACCCAATTAAGAAATTAAGATATTTCCTGTTTCAAATTTCAAGATCTTTGCTTCAATCGCAATGTGTCACTAAAATCAATAATTTCTATTGTAACGTCTAATCAATAGTTGAGTCTTCCACCCAAAGAATTCGAATGGGGATGGAAATCTATGAACATTATAAAGTTACTAAGAAAATCACCAGTGACCAGATACAAGCAACCCTAGAGTTAAAAAAATTCAAGTTTAATCAACCAAATTAGAAAAGTTCAACGAGGCAAGAAAAAGGGCGTAAACCAAAGGCTGATGAATGCGAAACCCTAAAAATCGATCTGAAACTAAAATCAGAATTTCTTTCCAATACATGCGCCAATAGACTTTAGTATAAATCATTCTTACAAAAGCACGATTAGTAAGAAAATATTGGAACAAATAAATTAGGGTTTGGAGCAGAGGAAGTTACCGAGATCAGTAGTACACCGAAAAGGCCTCGTCTTGTCGAATGGTAAAACCTAGAAGACCGCGTACATAGAACATGACTGAGAGAGAGAGAGAGAGAGAGAGTAGTCTTCGCCGCAGGGGAAAGAGGGTTTTGAGGGTCTAGGGCGCGAGAGAAAGTTATGGTTTTGGGGGAGTTGATCGGTGAAGAGTGAGGGAGTGTGAGGGGTGGGGTTTTTGTTTACGAGTCGTTTTCGCTGTGTTGCCGACTTGGATGGGAGATCCTTGTTCACACACAAAGGTACTTTCCGCCACCCACCTTCTCTCCATACCAATTTAGGGTCAATTTCTCTACTCACACACTTACCTCCACAATTACACAAAATTCTCTCATGTCAAACACTAGGGTTTTTCCGTACCTAAAGGTATGGGCACAACGCATTTTGAACATAATTTATAAAATGAATTATGAAACTATTGACCATCATCGCCAACGAAACTAATTTATATGGAAATATATATTTTTAAATTAGGTTCAAATAGAGTTCTTTTAGTGCATACTCGTGCCTGAAGACGCGGATCGAACAATCAGCACACATGCAAACCAACACTATAACCGTGAATAGAGTATCAACCTGTTTGTGTAACACCGGGGGTAGTTCAAAATTTCAAAATAGCACACATACAGAGCAAATATGGAACGTTTAGTTGTTGTTATTATAATTATTATTATTATTATTATTATTATTATTATTATTATTAGAAAAATGATATTGGCACTCCAAAAATTGATGGAGGCACTCCAAAAAACAAATGAAAGTGACTTTGGAATTACACTGATTTTAGAGTGCCTGCATTAATTTTTGTAGTGCCAATATCAGTCTTATTATTATTATTATTATTGTTGTTGTTGTTGTTGTTGTTGTTGTTTGGGGGGAGGGGGAAGAGAATCATTGCAAAATCAAACCTCAACCCAACCCAAAGGTATACAATCTTATTACAGATTAGGTAATGGTGGGAGCTTTATAATCAAAATAGCCATTTAAACTGAGAAAAAAAAATGGAGTCAATTGAGTTTTGAATCAGTTGCCCTTGGGAGTGTGTGTATTTAAGAGAGAGAGAGAGAGAGAGAGAGAGAGAGAGAGAGAGAGAGAGAGAGCGCGCTTGAAATAGACTTGCTTCGTGATTGAAATGACAAGGAGGAGGAATCATTGATTGGATTCGTGGCCAAACTGATCTAGAATGGTGTTCATTTTCAAAGGGTGTTCGGTCTCAAATAAAATCACCGGGGGGTGTAACAACCCTGATTTTTGGTAAATAAAAATTTCGTTAAAAATTTGAATTTTATTTTAATTACTTGGATTTACTTTTAAATAATTCATCATAATTAGATTTTAGCCCTTTAAAATTCGATTCTTGATTAAAAGCCCTACTTGGCAAGTAGAGTTAGGGGTTGTTTGATAAAACTGAAAACTGAAACTGAAAGCTGAAAAATTAAGTACTGGAAACTGAATGCTGAAATTTTTAAGCTGAAAAGCTATTTGATAAATATATTAAGTACTGAATTAAATAAACGATGAATTAATTTTGTTCTAATTCTTTCTTAATTTACTAACGGTCACAATAAACTTTTGGTAATGGTGGTGGAGTGGTGGTGGTGGGGGAGTGGTGGAGGTAGTAGGAGTGCTGGTAGTGGTGGTGGTGGAGTGGTGGTGATGGTGTAGTGATGGTAGTGGTGGTGGAGTGGTGGTGGTGGTGATGATTGTGATGATGGTGGTGGAGTGGTAAAGGTGGTGGTAGGAGTGGGAATGGTGGTGGTGTAGTTATGGTAGTGGTAGTGGTGGTGGTTGTGGTGGAGTGGTGGTCGTGGTGGTGGAGCTCGTGGTGGTCGTGGTGGAGGAAGTGGTGGTGGTGGTGGTGTAGTGATGGTGGTAGGAGCGGTGGTGGTGGTGGTGGTGGATGTGGTGGTGGTGGTGGATGTGGTGGTAGGAGCGGTGGTGGTGGTGGTGTAGTGATGGTAGTGGTGGTGGTTGTGGTGATGGTGGAGTGGTGGTGGTGGAGCTGGTGGTGGTGGTGGTAGTGGAGGAAGTGGTGGTGGTGGAGTTGGTGGTGGTGATGTGGTGGTGGTGGTGGTAGTGGTAGTGGTAGTGGAGGGAGTGGTGTGGTGGTGAAGCTAGTGGCGGTGATGTGGTGGAGGAGGAGTGGTGATAGTAGAGGTGGTGGTGGTGGTGGTGGAGTGGTGGAGATGTTGGTGGAAGTGGTTGTGGTTGTGGTGGTGGTATGATGGTTGAATGTAAGTACACAAAAATTCAGCCAGAATTAAGTAGCTCAAAGCTACTTAATTTTTTTCAACTTTTTGGCTTATATTTTAAGTGGTACTTAATTTGTTAAGCAATATGAAATGTGATTATCAAACCTACTGAATCACTTATTACTTAATTGATTCAGTATTAAGTGCTGAATTTAGGTTATCAAACAAGCCCCATTTTAACCAACTAGTTGGAGAAACCAAACTAGTAATTCACCTAGTTACAATTTCCTAACCCTAAGTGGACCTTTTTGACCATCTTTAAGCCTTGTGAACCTTTCCAACCCTAGACTAGAAAATCATTATTTATTTTCTTTTATTATTTTAGTTTTCTTCTTTAACCATTGAACGATAAAAGTTAGGGAAACTTTTATCTATTGAACAATAGACTTTCCATTAAAAAGGATTTTATGCTAGATTGTTAAGTACAATTATATAATTATATATATTGTTATATGTACACATGCTTAAAGGACAAATAGGCATTATTTAAGTAGATATCACATCACCCCCATTATCCATTGGTCATTAACCGTAAGGGATATTATTGCCCAATGGGTAATCAAACCAATCTTCCAACAAAGTACAAGGATTTCTTTAAATAATCCCTCCATAGATTTCCCATGTGCTTTTATGCATTAAAATATATGGGTAAATCTAATTCCTAGATTTTTAGTACTATAACAAATAAATTAGTACTAGTACTTCATGATTATCTTAATAGGAGAATCCTAACCTTTTAATCAATTTGATACTTGGTACTTACTTCCATATTTAAATATTGGACATGAGTACATATATACCATATTATATAAAGCCCTACACTTCCTAAAAATTACATGATTTAATATTTTAATGAGAAACATGTGCCAAAATAGACTAGTTTAATAGGGGATTTTGACTGGGAAATCTACCTAGATTGCATAGTACTTATATGTATATTACAAAGTACACATGTGCCCATTAGGTTATTATAATAGAAAATCTTGGCCTTGAAAATCTAGTAGATCACATAGTACCTTATATACTTCTTTATATATACATATATTACCTCACCCCTTTACCCATTGGATAATAAATGTTAGGGGAATTTTTACCCCTTGGATAATAGAGTTAATCTTTCCAATAAGTACAAGGGTTATTTAATAAACCATTTCCTAGATTTCCCATGTGTTGAAATACTAATATATATATATATATATATATATATATATATAAGTACTTTGTAGACTTAATACTCTAGGATTCTCTAGGTACAAAATCCAATATTTTAATAAGAGACATGTGCTAATTTAGATTATTTTAATAAGGGATTTTGATCGTGTAATTTTTTATTGGATACTTGGTACCTACTTAT
>BPLS01000511.1:1121790-1135675 GCA_019656275.1 Rhododendron kiyosumense | reverse complement strand
ACGGACAAAGAATTATTTGTTCTCTTTTCGTAAGCTTTGTTCAATGGAGTTTTATCTTTATTTGAGTATGTGTTTTAACTCTATGAGCGGCTAAACTTTTCAACTAGGGTTGAGGATGAAGTCCCGTTAACAACTATTATTTATATATTCATGAGAATTGGTTTTACCCGAATATGTGATTTGGTTATGATTAAATTGTTCCAACTCCAAATCAATTGTTAGGGATAGATTCTGGATATGAGTTCAATCATGTTTTTCTCATGATTTGGAATTGTCTCTAACATTGAATGCTGGTTTTTCATCGTTAACTATAGAACTGGATATTTATTGTGATTTGTTAAAAGCAGATACAATTAATGATTTGGTTTTATACTTGCGAGCGGATAGGAATAAACATTAGACTTTTTAATGAACTTTCACGATGACATTTTCCATGGTAACAGAATTAGCTTTCAGATTATCATGAAGAAATTTTGGGTAAAGTTAATGATCATGAATATATAATGATACGAGTTAATGGGTGTGGATTCCGAAACCCTAGTATTTTCTCCTTTGATTAAGAAGAAGCTTTAATTTTCTCGTCTTTGATAATTTAGTTCATTGTTTTTACTTTTCGCTTTTAGTTTAAAACCAATCACAACTTTTGTCAACTAGGTTAGGCTTTAATCAGTTTAAGTTATTTAGTTTTCCTACACAAAAAAAATCATAAGTCCCTATGGGTTCGACCTCGCTCTTGCATTACTATACTTCGGTACGATTTATGCGCTTGTGAGTACAATAAAATTTCACATCAATAGCCAAGACTTTTGCTATAAATAGCACCCTTGTCCAAGCATTCAACTCACACCTTCACATAGCAACTTCTCTCTCTAGAAAAACTTGTATTCTTCCTTTGTTCTTGTTTAGTTCTTCTTGTTCCTGAAGTTCTTCTTGTGTTCTTCAAGAAACTCATCCAAGGCCGCCACTAAACTGCCACCCGACCACCCTCTCGATCCAAAAGTTGTAGTAGTAATAGTCAAGACTTAGTTTCAAGAGAAATCTTTCTCTTTCGAAGCTACCATAAGCGTTCCGTAGGAAGTTACTCCGCCTGACCACTGACGTACTTTCCATAGCCGCCCTATCGCCAAGAAGAAAGGTAGAGTCCCTAGTCTACTAACTCTACGTATAGTATAGAACCGTATCTTGAAAAGTAGATTATTCTTGCACTCTAACTCTAAGTATATAAGGTTATCTGTCACCTATAATGTTTGAGATGCATGATAAAGCATAAGTGATTTTTCACTCCAAGGGCGTCCGTACAATGTTAAATAACATAGAGTTGGATGATCTTGCTAGTTTAGTTTCAAGATTACTATGAATGATTTATGATCTCTTATGTGGAAAGTCCGACTGCGGAAGTCTATGCATGAAAACGAGACACCGTAATCGAGGAAGTTAGAGGCATGACACCTAGGGCATGGTTAACAAGGAAAATGTGTTTCGAAGAAGGAAAGATTTTTGAAACTACATAATGACCAATTTTGGTGGCATTATGTGAGATGTGTGTGTGTGTGTGTGTTCCAATGGAAATCCGGAATAGCGGAACCATTGTGAGGTTGTGTGCGTTCCCATGGGAACCTGGAACAGCGGAACCATGGTAAGGTATGGCTTGGTTATCCGTGGAGAGGAGCCAATGCAATTGTGTACCAATGGGAACCCGGGACTACGGAACCATTGTGAGGATACTCAGGAACCCGGAACGGCGGAACCGAGGTTGGGTGTGTTAAAAACTATTTTGGAAAATGTTGATTTGGAAAAAGAAAAGTGAAAACGATGACACGGTTTACGATGAGTCGCGTAGGAGAAACTCAAAAAATCATGGACACCTACGATAGTTGAATAGCGAATGTGGATGTGTTATTGTTATTGTCTGTTGTAAATGATTTATTGTTATAAGTTATGAGTTAGCGAGTATGGGATTGTTCTGCTGAGCTTTTGTAGCTCATGGTGTTAACTTTTGTGAGCCTGATACATTATATCGGTGGCGACGCTGGTATAATGTGTCGGACTTTGTAGATGAACAGGGTATGCTGTACACCTTGGAGGCCTTTGGAGCTGAAGAGCTGGCTCAGATAGAGGAGCAAGCGGAGCTGTAGTTAGGAACCTTAGTTCCCTTCCCTTGTATAATGAAAGTACTCTCATGAGAATCATGATGTAATAATGAGCCAGACTCCATTTAAGTTTTCAATAAAATTGTCTATTTAACGTACCCAAAATTCGGGGCATTACAACTTGGTATCAGAGCTTTAGGTTCAAAACCTCGGCCATGGGTAGAATGGGTAGAACCATAAGATAGTTTGACCGTTGCACAAACTTGAATTGAGTTTAAGTTTACCGTCCCAAATTGGGTGGAGTTCTGTCAAAACAATCTTCGGATTGAAGCAAGGCGCGGAATTGGCAGTACCGCCGAGTTGGGAATTCCCGAACAATTGGATGATGACTTAAATCAAGAATCGAATGTGGAACTTAGAAACTCGAAAATATTTTTTTTTGGTGTTAGTAACCTTTGCGGCTTGTTCTTGGATAAATATTTTCACACACCTCTTAAAGGACGAGAGCGGAACCTAGCACCAAGTGCCGAGCCCATTAGGCGCGGCAAACCACACCTCCCAAACTTCAAATTTCAAATTTCAAAATTTTCAACCTCAAAAAATTCAAATTTCAAAAATTTAAATTTCAAATCCTTTGCCCCCACAACACCCCTTTTCCGTCCCCTATATATACCCCACCACCACTTCCATCTCTTCATCTCCCACACCATCTTAACCCTTCCAAATCCTATTCTATCATACCAAACCATGGTAACCCGACGACAAGGATTTCCGGAAGATGCTGTGTTCTGAGAAATCGAGCGAGTCGAACTAGCCATAACAATCCGAACCCTATGGATGCAACTCTTCATCTTCATCTTGTTCTCCTCGGTGCTTACAATAAGCATGCCATGGTGATTTGCCAGGAATAACCGTCTTAACACCTTCTAGTACTGGGCTCTCGTCGCGGCCGCCACACTTGCAGCGATCATAAAAGAGTACGAATGTCGTTTGCGCCAAGCTTTCGAAGAAATATGGTACCAAGGACACCAATTAGGCATATCTTAGGCCGACCTAGGAGCAATTGAAATCCTTCAAGATGTAGGATGTCAAAAACTAGGATCACTTATGTCTGTTTAAGAATCTCCTAAGCTGTACTCTTCCTATGTTGTTAATAAAGGGCTTATTTTAGCTACTACTCATCCTCGTGCTTGCCAACTTGCTATTATAGTGGAACTCTATGCTTATGATTGTATTTTTCTGCTTATTTATGAAAAGATTGCCTTTATTAAAAGAGTACTGTTGCATACTATTTGATAAACTATTTTTCACTTTTGAAAGAAACCCCATTTGCAAAGAGAAAATTTGTTATGTAGACTAAAACCCCTTTTCGATTTCTACTCGTAGATGGTGAACCGACGTAGCGGACTAGGATACGAAAACGGAGAACCCTCAAACCCGAACCCCGACCTAGCCCAAATTATGCAAGTGTTCGTTGCTGCCCTGAACGCTAACCGCCAAAAACAGAACCATAATGACGGACCCATGACCCGAACTCAAGCGATAAACGAGTTTTGCAAATGCCAACCCCCGACCTTCCACGGAGATACCAACCCTGTCATAGCCGAGACATGGCTAAACGAAGTCAAAATGATCCTTCGAACCCTAGGGATTACTCAGGACGGAGATCGAGTGGCCTTAACCACATACCAGCTGAAGGGAGAAGCCCGCTACTAGTGGGACTTGATGGAAGCAACCCATGACGTCGATACTATGACTTTTGCCGATTTCGAAACCTTGTTTCTCGACAAGTACTTTCCCAGGCCCCTTCGTCTGACCAAGGAGCAGGAATTCCTGAACTTGAAACAAGGGATAATGACCGTTACTCAGTATGCGGCCAAATTTGAGGAACTGTCCCGTTATGCCTTAACCTCCATACCGACCGAGGACAAGAAGGCAAGAAGGTTCGAGTGGGGACTGACAACAGCTCGGAAAGTTGTGGTAGCTCAGGCCTTTACCACCTATGCTGAGGTCGTGAAGTGTGCTCTCCGACTAGAGAGTGAGGAAACTAACTTCAAAACCCGATGGAGGAAGGCGACAGGCAACACCGGCGGACCGATCCGAACCCAACCATCCAACAATAACCATGGACCCTATCCCACCAAGCCCTTTACCTCAGCTTAGAACAACCAATCCTGGGAGACTACTACCCCCGGACCTGGCGGACCACAGAGAGGTGGTCAAGACATAGCAACAATTCAGTGTTACAACTGTCAGGCTATGGGCCACATTAGGCGCAACTGCCCGCAGCCTCAAAGGAGGAGGGATGGGAACCTTTGGGATCAGAAAGCTCAACAACCTGGATAAGCCGGTTTTATGAAGCAAAACCTCGGCGGCCCATCGCAGCACATGGGAACTCAACAAGGCACTGGAGGGCGTATCTTTGCGCTGCAGATTGAGGAACAAGAGCAGGATCCCTATGTGATCCAAGGTACGCTCCTATAATATCCGCGTACAAGCCTTGTTTGACTTTAGAGCATCACATTCCTTTATATTTATTGCCTGTGTAACCGCACTAGCACTAGAAGTAGAACCCCTAAGTACGGGTATGAAAGAAACATCACCGTTAGGGGAGAGTATAGCTATTAGACTAGTGTGTAGAGGGTGCGAACTAGAAGTGGCCAGATTCTGCTCGTGATCACGAGATTGATTTCCTCTACGTTACCGGAGCATTCGAGCCAATAGGGGAAGATGGCCAAGTGGTGGGCCTCCATTGTCCCCACGTATGGGGCTACCCACGTATACTCCTAATTTACTTTTCTCTATTCGTAATTTTCTTATTACTGTTTTTCTATACCTCTTGACTCCCACTTGTGCTTTCAATTTGTAGCAACTAACGCTAACAAGCGGCCCAGTCGAGAACCAAGCTGCGTCTGAACAGCGGACATCAATAGGATATTAAGGTACACAGGAGAGCCCGGCACTCCATCAGCTGGTAAGGGTCGTAATGCCAACGTCCTACTGGGCTACGATCCTGCTTATAAAGGATTTATTGACAGGAGGCTCGCCAATCCTAGTACCAACGCCGCTTCAGCTTCAACTTCAACTTCTCCCCAGCCAAGGAGCTCGAGGTCTAGTACTGAAGTCATGGTTGCCGGATAGCCAGGCGAGATTCCTATCTCAGAAGGTGTTTTGCTTCCTCATTTGAGACTCAGAAGATCCACACGACAACAAACTGAACAGCCGGTTCTTGATTGTGATACCAGCCAATCCTCGTCGCCCGGGTATTCACCTTCGCCTCCTTCATTAGGTACGATGACTCACCAACCTCTGAATTTGAGCTCTCTCCTAACTATTTATGCACGCGGCCGTGGAACTGGTCGAGTAGCATCAACCGGGCACGCTCCACCACCTCCTTGTCATATCAGAAGGGGTGCTGCTCGATCCTTTTCATCCCCCCTAGGATCTGACACCGCTCCTGAGGCAGATGATGCTCATAGGGACAAACATCCCAGAAACGAAGATCATGGGGGTGCCGCCGTGCAGGCCGGAGCTTCGAGCCGCCATCCTTCTTAGCCGAATGCTCAAGCGTTACCTCAAACCTGGGCGCCTCAACTCATGAAGGAGACCGGCCAGTCCATGATGGCGATAGTGCCAGCTCATCGAAAACTACTCTTGCCCTTGCCCAAAGCCTCCTCCTTCCTGTGGACATGCAGAAGGAAGCTGTTTCCACACTTGATCAGTTGGTATCCATTGGTCTTTCTTGCGGAATCAAGGTATTGTAACTGTTACCTTGTCTTAATTCTTGCATATACTACTTGTGCCTAAGTCTAAAGTATTCGACTTGTTCCAGTTTATCCAAAAGATGATGAATTTGGGACAAAAGCTGCAAGAGATAGAACCCGAGCGAAACAGGCTATTGAGGGATAATACCAGGTTGCTACAAACCATCTCCAGGCTTGAGAGGGAAAGAGATAAAGCGAAGCTAAAGGCAGATGGAATGAAGGCCAAGCTTGCTACCACTGAAGACAGTCTCAGCCAAGCATTGCTAGAAATCGACAGTACTAAGAAGGTAGCCTATGAAGAAGGGTATACAAAGGGCTTTGACGCCACCACCGCTGATTATGTTGGGCAAATGCCCAACATTCAAGACCAAATTTGGGTTGCTAGTTGGGAAGCTTGCTTGACAAAGATTGGCGCCGCTGAAGACTCAATCCTCTGGGTGGAAAATGACTTACCAAGCTGTCGTGCTGCAGCCTCTCAGGAGTCTGATGAGCCCCCTTTCGATGATGTGGATCAGCATATAGACGAATTTGCAGATGGTGATGAAGAGATTAAAATGGAATCCCAGGATGCCGTAACCGAACATGCATCAATTCAGGATGCAACCAATGAGATTGTTGTCCTGAAGGAGAATGTTGGTGGTGGTCCCAGTACTGAAGAGGATATGGGAGTTACACTGATACTCTCCTTGTGATTCAGGACCTGGATTGACAAGTAAATCTTTACTGTGAATTTTTAATATTTTGTTGGTCCTGCATGACCATGGTTTTTTGAGCCCTGCGAGGCACCAATACTATGATGCTTCTGATAACACAGGTATTCAGCCCTTTGTGGCGTAATGGTTTTACGTTTTATACGGCCATTCATGGCCTTTTATGTTTTGCTCAGCCATTCGTGGCCATAAACATTTGTTCAAAACTTGAACATTCTTATGGGTGTCTCATACTTCCATAAATATCCATACAAGGTGTAGCTTAGGATAGTCATGTATGCTCGTATGCTTTTACTCGCTACAGATGCATATATTCAGATGCATACATTTGGCTAAGAATTTCCTACTTAGTTAAAATAATATTTAAACATTTCTTGTTACGTATTGACCCTAAGTGTTTCATACTTAGGAAACATTTGTTCATATGTTTCTAAGTTTCTCGTACTTAGTTAGATATTTTTAGACATATCTCGTTATGTCTGTGCCCAAGTACTTCGTTCTTAAAACACATTTATTCGTGTGCCTCTAAGACTCTCATACTTAGACTGACTTCTGAGTGTTTCGTACTTAGTCAAACACACTAAACATATGCTCTTTATTTTTTACTCTAAGTGTTTCATACTCAGGAAACCTTTGGTCATATGTTCTTAGCTAGGTATTTCGTACCTTGAAAAGTAAGCAAGCGTTTCATACTTGCTATCAGTTTCTCATACTTAGTCTAAATCTCTCGTAGTTAAATAAATCTAAGTTTCTCGTATTTAACTAACTTTAAGTATCTCGTACGTTAGAGTATTTTGCCTACATTTCTCTTATTTAGCTGAAATCCCAAGTATATTCATACTTAGCAAACTATGCATTTGTGCGTATGTAGTTCAAGTTTTCTCATACTGAAAAATCAAAGTGTACTATTAAGTTTTTTTTTTGTACTTAGATAGTCACTACGTATGTTCGTACATATTAGGGCATTCGTGCCTATTCCCTGCTCCCCAATACGAAGAAGGGAAAAGAAGGCCATTGTTCGTATTGATAGAATTCGAAAATATCCAGATGTATGCAAAGCAAGATTTTTGAAAAATTGTGATACTGTAGAAAGGAGATGTTTATTCATAATCTTTGAACTTAAGGGGGTGTTACTCATACCCCTTGCAACTAATCAAAATAAGAAACAAGGGAATTTGTAACGCCCCAAAAATTAGGGTACGTTAAAGAAGCATTTATTACATAATAAAAAGAGTTTATTACATTATAAATACTTCAAAGGGTTACAATTATTCAACAAAGGAGAAACTAGGCTCCTAACTACTGCTCCACTGGCTTCTCCCTCCTGGCAAGCTCCTCAGCTCCAAAACGCCTCCAAGTGAACTGTCCATCTTGATTATCTACAAGGTCTGACACATTATACCGGCGTCGCCACCAATATAATATGTCAGGGTCACCACAAGGCAACACCGTGAGCTACGAAAGCTCAATAGAGTAACCCTACCCACTAACCCTTAACTTACAAACAGACGATCAAAGAATCAAACTAATAACGATAGTACATCCACATTCTTGTTGGTGTCCAAGATTTCCCGATTTCTCCTACGCGACTCATCGTAGATCGTGCCAACATTTTCACATTTCAAATCAACATTTCAAAAACATTTGCATTGGCTCCGTACCGCGGATAACCAAGCTACACACCCAACCTCGGTTCCGCCGTTCCGGGTTCCCGAGTATCCTCACAATGGTTCCGCCGCACCGGGTTCCCATTGGCACACAAAACTTGCATTGGCTCCTCTCCACGGAAAACCAAGCCATATTACCAATAAGGCTACCACGTCCGGCCCTATTGGCAATCTTCACAAAGGGCTACCAAGTCCGGCCTCATTGTGGTTTTCACAACCCACACAACGGGCTACCAAGTCCGGCCACGTTGTGGTTTTCACAATCCACACGATGGGCTACCAAGTCCGGCCACATCGTGGTTTCAAAACACATCTCATCATTATCCACACCCTAGGTGTTACGTTTCTTCTTTCTCGGTTCTCGTGTTTCGTTTACATGCCAAGACTCCGCGGCGTAACTTTACATACCAACATGCATTCCATACGATTATTCCAACAAGATTATCCAACTACTCACTAGCTAGCATGCTTGAATCATCATAAACAAACATACTTCATGCATTTCCAACTTTAAAAGATAATAACCTTATCAACGATCAAAGTATCTTTGAATCAAACATACGATTTACACAATACATAGAATTAGAGTGAAAACTACTTTATACTTGGAAAAGTAGGTAAGGATCACTACCTTGATCCGAAACTAGTCGGGGCCGAGTAAGCTAGGTGGAAAATCCTACGGCGGTGAAACTTCCGAATCTGGACCGAACTTCGGACGGCAGTAACTCGGTCAATCCTTGGCCGAATAGAGTCGTTCTTGGGTCTAGAACGAAGCTCTCTAAACCCTCTACGACTCTCGAGAAGGAAGTTAATCCTAGAAACGAACCTAGGTTGGAGAAAAATGACGATAAAGGAGAGGACAGTAAGCTGTCCAGAAAAAGGAAATCCAGAAATTTTACTGAACTTCGGATGACAATATCTGGGTCATTTCTTAACCTATTGGGGTGATTCTTGAGCCTAACTTCAAGGTTTCGAAGCGGTCTACAACTTTCCAGAAGGAAGTTGGTCCTAAAAACTACTCTAGACAGGAGAAAACAGAGGATTTCCGACGGGACAGTGGCTGCCCAGAAAACAGAAAATGGTTTCTAGAGAGAAGGAAGAGCTAATTGCTTGAGGTGTGCTTTGAAAGGCTTGGAATGGCCTTCTATTTATAGGCAAAGGGCTTGGCCTTCTCCTCTCTCTCTCTCTAAGTCTCACCTTGACACTTGGCAAGAGATCATGGAAGATCAAGGAAATCCCTAGGCTTGCAAGGCTATTTTGTACCATGGTGATATTCTTGAATCCAATGGATGGTTGAGATGGAAATGGTACATGATCAAAGGGTCAAGAAGCTTGCTAGGTGTCCAAGAAGTATATCAAATCATATCTAACTTTTAAGCACAAATCAAGGAAAATCCTAGGGTTGCATGGCTACTTTTGTACCAAGATTGATCTTGGATCAATTGGATGGCTAGGATGGATCCTTGGTGGGCAAGAAAGATGTTGGTACAAGATCTAAGGGCTCAAACAAGTGCAAGGTGTATGCAAGAGTACAATGGAGGTGATTTCCTAGCAATGAAGAATAGATACACCAAGGATTTTGAAAGATATGGGAGATACAATCCAATCTCCTTCCTTCCACTTTCCTCTCTCTCTCTCGCTCTCTCCCTCTCTCTCTCTCGGCCCTCTCTCTCCTCTTTCTCTCTCTCTCTCTCTCTTGCACTAGTACATATACATATATATACATGCATACAAGGTACAAGAAATATATGAAAGATTGAATGTACTTTTGAGATCAAAAGATTTAAGGGCGAAGATTTGCCCAATAAACAAATGAATTGGCACATGGCAATCAAGTACTAATATATATATATACACATGTACCAAATGATCTTGGAAGATCAAAATCCCAATTTTAAATAATAAAAGAGTACCTAAGAAATCTTAGGTATTAAAATCCTCCAATAAAATATTGTATATCAACCCATGGGATTTTTTTTTGAAAAAGATTAGTTTATTAAAATCCTTGTACTTGGTGAAAGATTAACCCTTTTATCCATTGGGTAATAATTCCCCTAATTCTATTGTCCGATGGACAATAGTGACTTGGCAACTTTTATTTTAAAATAATTGGTACTTTGGCACATGGGTTAAAAAGAAAATATCAACCTATGTACTAAGTTGAAGAGTAACTTATTACCCAAAGGATAATAACCACCCTAACTTTTATTATCCAATGGATAATAGTTGCTAGGGAGATTAAACATTAAAATAATCCAAAAAGGTACTTTAAAGTAATCAAAAAGTAATCAAAAAGTTACTTTTTACTATTCATAGCACTTTAATAAAGTAGACATTTAATATAAACAAATGGGGTTTCTATTATCCAATGGATAATAGTTTCCCTAACATTTATTGTCCAATGGACAAAAAATATATCCAAAATAATTAAAAGAAAAAGAATATCCAAATTCTTAGTCTAGGTTCAAAATGTTCAAAAGGTTCAAGGGGGGGCAAAACGGTCATTTTGCGGTTAGGGAAAAGTAACTAGGTAACTTCCTAACTTAGTTTATTCAATCGAATGGTTAAAAACTAGTTAGGCTTGCTAAACGGACCAAAGCGTCAAGAAATAATTTTTCAAGGGGCAAAAACGTAATTATGACAAACTTTCGAAATTAAAAGGTAAATCCAAGTAATAACAATAAAATTCAAATATTTAACGAAATTTTTAACGACCGAAAATCAGGGTCGTTACAGAATTTTATTTGTAATTCCCGCACAATCACGCAGTGCATCCTAAGACAGAATGAAATAAAACTAAACTCTTTTTAAACAAAAAAATTTCTCAGATTATGAACGTTCCAAGGTCTTGGCACTGGATTGCCGTCCAAATCGGCCAACCTATAGGCCTCTATGCCCACAATCTCGGTTACTCGATACGGGCCTTCCCAATTAGCCCCCAACTTGCCCTCGTTGGCCACCTTGGTATTACCGAGCACTTTTTGTAGTACAAGATCCCTAACACCAAACTCTCGAGGGTGAACATGTTTGTTATAGCTCTTCATCAGCTGTTCCTGGTAAGAAGCTAGATGCACCAGGGCCCTTTCCCTCCTTTCCTCGGCAAGATCAAGCTCAATTTCGAGGGCTCTGTCATTGCGCCCACTTTCAACCAATGCAGTCCTGTTGGTTGGAAGACCAATTTCTAGGGGTATTACCGCCTCTGTTCCATATGCCAAGGAATAGGGGGTCTTTCTCGTAGACCTCCTAAGAGTTGTTCGGTGGGCCCACAAGACAAGTGGCAATTCGTCGGGCCACTTCCCCTTTGCCTTGTCCAACCTCTTCTTGATCCCGTCAAGGATGGTCTTGTTGGATGCTTCTGCCTGCCCGTTACTCTGAGGGTAGGCTAGGGTTGAGTAATAATTTCTTATGCCATATTGAGCACAGAAAGCTTTAAACTTTTTTTGAAACTGGGACCCATTATCAGTAATAAATGAATAAGGGACCCCAAATCGAGTAATGATACTCTTCCACACGAACATTTCTATCATAGGTTCAGTGATTTTGGCCAACGGTTCTGCTTTAATCCATTTGGTAAAATAATCCGTTGCTACCAATAGAAATTTCTGTTGCCAGTTGCCTTGTGGAGTGGACTCACGATGTCCATTCCCCATTGAGCAAACGGCCAAGGACTCGTTAATGACATCAAATCTTCTACTGGTGTTTGAATCATTGGTGAGAATTTCTGACACTTACAAATTTTTACATATATTTTGGCATCTTTCTGCATATGTGGCCACCAATAGCCTTGGGTGATTGCTCGGTGGACAATGGACCTGCCTCCAGCATGACTCCCACATGTCCCTTCATGATCTCATGAAGGAATTTTTGCACCATTTCGGGGTGTACACAAAGCAAATATGGTCCAGTAAAGGATTTTCTGTACAATTTCCCTTCCAGAGATAGCCAAAACCTTGTGGATTTGGTTTTATTTTATGAGCCTCCTTCTTATCAGTGGGGAGCGTTTCATCTCGTAAAAACTCCACTATTGGATCCATCCAACTTGGCCCCTGGTTAGCGTCCAAAACCAACTCTACACTCCTTCCAATGCTTGGCTCAGTCAGATACTTGACTGCTACCTTTCATTTGAGTTTGGTTGGAACAGCAACGGCCAACCAAGCCAAAGAATCAGCATGAGCATTTTATCCAGAGCTTATCTGTTCGATGTGAACCTTTCCGAAAGTATCAAGTAAATCTTTGATTGCTTTTACATATGCTGCTATCTTCTCATTCCAGGCTTCGTACTCCTCGGACAGTTGATTAACTACGAGCTGTGAATCACAATACACCCTAACTCGTTTTACTTTCAACGTTTTTGCACTCCTTAATCTAGCTTAGAGTGCTTCGTACTCTGCCACGTTATTTGATGCATTGAACCCTAGCCGAACAGACTGCTCCAACATTACTCCATTGGGGGGAAAGAGTACAATCCCAATCCCCGACCCTGTGTTACATGTTGAACCATCAACAAACAGCTTCCATTCAAGGGGATTCGGTTCGGGTGGGGTTCCAACCTTCTTGGCTGATGGCCGAACCACCTGCTCCCCCCTTGTGGGCGGCAAGGGTGCCACTGTAGGTGAGAATTCCGCCACAAAATCGGCCAGTACTTGACCCTTGATGGCGGTGCACGACTAGTAGTCAATATCGTATTGGCTTAACTCAACGGACCAAGTTGAAATTCTTCCCGAGAAGTCTGCTTTTTAAAGCAATGATTTCAACGAGAACTCAGTATAAGCCACAACCTAGTGGCTTTGGAAATAATGTGGCAACTTTCTTGTGGCTGTCCTTAATGCAAGGACAAGCTTCTCGAGGGGCAGATATCTCATTTCTGCGTCCAACAACCTTTGCTAACATAGTAGACAGGGATTTGCTCGGATCCCATATCCCTTAACAGGACCACACTTATAGCATGTTCAGAAACAGCCAAATACAAAACTAAAGACTCACCTGGCTGTGGAGTTGACAAAAGTGGAGCTTTGGCCAGATACTTCTTCAGGTCCTAGAAGGCTTGCTTGCACTCTGCTCCCCATTCGAATCCTTCTCTCTTTTTCAAGAACTGAAAAAAGGGTCTACACTTATCACTTGATCTGCTGATAAATCTATTGAGTGCTGCCACCATTCCAGTCAACCTCTGGACTTCCTTTGTGGTTTTAGGACTTTGTAGCCTTTGTAAGGCTGCAATTTGATCAAGATTGGCCTCAATCCCTCTCATGGTCACTAAATGGCCTAGGAACTTCCCGGAACCAACACCAAACGTACAGTTCGAGGCGTTGAGCTTCTGTTTGTACTCCCTCAGGATTCTGAAAGGGTTCATCTAGGTTTAGGAAAATGTAAGTAGGTGAAATGGTAATTAGGTTTCTCTAACTAATTGGTTGGAAGCTAATTCTACTTGCCATGTAGGATTTCTAGTTAAGAAATATAATTTTAAGACTTTATCTCACTCATTAAGAAAATACACAAGTGCTTCTGCAAGGATATTTGTCTTTAGAAAATGACTCGTTTGTTTGGTGCGAAAAGATATAATTTTATAAGTCTCAAATTTAATTATGACGGATTATTAGAAATTAAAAAGAAATTTATAAGGCAATTCAAGTAATTAAAATAAAATTCAAACATTT
>BPLS01000511.1:1077961-1099640 GCA_019656275.1 Rhododendron kiyosumense | reverse complement strand
CATCAAAGTTTGTAAAGTCCATTCCTTTAAATTTTTTGGGCAGCTCGTCATTCGGGAACAAACACAGCTTGTTCATGTCTATCTTTCCCTTCCCCAGCCTTTTGGTTTTCTAAACAAATTCCTTAAGCTTACTAGTTTTGGCGCTGAAGCAGCCAAATTAGGATCTACGACTAGTTTTTCTCCATGAGGGTGTTCAGATTGTAGGGGTGGTTTAGCTTGTAGGCGATCGCTGATTTCCTGCATGCTTTCCATCATCATAAGCATGTCTTTTGGCATTGTGGTGACATAAGCTTTAAGCTGAGTATAGACATTTGCAAAGGACTGGTTGATCTGGGTGTCTATATTTGCCGTGTTTTGCCTGATTTCGTCAATCCCATTCCCTTGTTCGGCCATTGGTAAACAATCTTCAGGTGGTTTATCTTATCTTATTTACTCTGTGGCCCCATGTACCATTTGTTCGGGTCCTTTTTGTGCTTGTTCGGGAATACCTCTCAACAATCCGGATATGTTCTTTCAAATTCGGCTTATTCTGTGTCTGAGTAGCCTTAGCTCTCCAGCGCGTCACATAGTCAGCAAAGCTTTATTTGTCACCCATCTTAGTATTCTCCAGCTCCCTTGTAGTCCTTTTCAGGTCCATATTGAAATCATATTGAGCAACGAAAGCCATGTCAATATCCTCCCAGGTCCTATTCTTAGATGGTTCCAGGGTAAAAACCATTGAATTGCGGGACCGGTTAGAGATTCATGAGATAATTGAGCCGTTGCCTACTTCTAAATCCCTCGCATAGTGAGAGATCCAACCTACCGTTGAAGGTGTGCTTTAGGGTCAGCGGTGCCATCAAAGTTTGTAAAGTCCATTCCTTTAAATTTTTTGGGCAGCTCGGCATTCGGGAACAAACACAGCTTGTTCATGTCTATCTTTCCCTTCCCTAGCCTTTTGGTTTTCTGGACAAATTCCTTAAGCTTACTAGTTTTGGCGCTGAAGCAGGCAAATTAGGATCTGCGACTAGTTTTTCTCCATGAGGGTGTTCAGACTGTAGGGGTGGTTTAGCTTGTAGGCGATCGCTGATTTCCTGCATGCTTTCCATCATCATGAGCATGTCTTTCGGCATTGTGGTGACATAAGCTTTAAGCTGAGTATAGAAATTTGCAAAGGACTGGTTGATCTGGGTGTCTATATTTGCCGTGTTTTGCCTGATTTCGTCAATCCCATTCCCTTTTTCGGCCATTGGTAAACAATCTTCAGGTGGTTTATCTTATCTTATTTACTCTGTGGCCCCATGTACCATTTGTTCGGGTCCTTTTTGTGCTTGTTCGGGAATACCTCTCAACAATCCGGATATGTTCTTTCAAATTCGGCTTATTCTGTGTCTGAGTAGCCTTAGCTCTCCAGCGCGTCACATAGTCAGCAAAGCTTTGTTTGTCACCCATCTTAGTATTCTCCAGCTCCCTTGTAGTCCTTTTCAGGTCCATATTGAAATCATATTGAGCAACGAAAGCCATGTCAATATCCTCCCAGGTCCTTTTTTTAGATGGTTCCAGGGTAAGAAACCATTGCAGTGCGGGATCGGTTAGAGATTCATGAGACAATTGAGCCATTGCCTCCTTCTCAATCCCTCACATAGTCAGAGATCCAACATACCCTTGAAGGTGTGCTTTAGGGTCAGCGGTGCCATCAAAGTTTGTAAAGTCCATTCCTTTAAATTTTTTGGGCAGCTCGGCTTTCGGGAACAAACACAGCTTGTTCATGTCTATCTCTCCCATCCCAAGCCTTTTGGCTTTCTGGACGAATTCCTTAAGCTTACTAATTTTGGTGCTGAGAGCGGCCAAATTAGGATCTGCGACTTGTGTTTCTCCATGAAGGTGTTCAAACTGTAGGGGTGGTTTAGCTTGTAGTCGATCACTGATTTCCTGCATGTTTTCCATCATCAAGAACATGTCTTTCTGCATTGTGGTGATGTAAGCTTTAAGCTAAGTATAGACATTGGCAATGGACTGGTTGATCTGGGTGTCTAAATTTGCCGTGTTTTTCCTGATTTCGTCCATCCCATTCCCTTGTTCGGCCACTGGTAAAGGATCTTCAGGTGGTTTATCTTATCTTATTTACTTTGTGGCCCTACGTACCACTAGTTCGGGTCCTTTTTGTGCTTTTTCGGGAATAACTCTCTACAATCCGGATCTATTCTTTCAAATTCAGCTTATTCTGCATCTTTGTAGCCTTAGCTCTCCAGCACTTCCCATAGTCAGCAAATGTTTGTTTGTCACGCATCTTGGTATTCTCCAGCTCCCTTGTAGTCATTTTCAGGTCCACATTGAAATCATATGAGCAACAAAAGCCATGTCAATATCCTCCCAGGTCCTTTTCTTAGATAGTTCCAGGGTAAGACACCATTGCAGTGTGGGACTGGTTAGAGAATCATGAGACAATTGAACGATTGCTTCATTCTCAATCCCTTGCATAATGAGAGATCCAACATACCCTTGAATGTGTGCTTTAGGGTCAGTGGTGCCATCAAAGTTTGTAAAGTCCATTCCATTAAATTTTTTGGGCAGCTTGGCATTCGGGAACAAACGCAGCTTGTTCATGTATATCTCTCCCTTCCCAAGCCTTTTGGTTTTTTGGACAAATTCCTTAAGGTTACTAATTTTGGCTCTAAGAGCAGCCAACTTAGGATTTGCGACTAGTGTTTCTCGATGAGGGTGTTCAGATTGTAGGGTTGGTTTAGCTTGTAGCCGATCACTAATTTCCTGCATGCTGTCAATCATCATGAGCATGTCTTTCTGCATTGCGGTGACATAAGTTTTAAGCTAAGTATAGACATTGGCAATGGACTGGTTGATCTAGGTCTCTAAATTTGCCATGTTAAGCCTGATTTCGTCCATCCCATTTGTAGACACCCCAATCTGGGCTTCCAGATTAGTTTACTTACGGTTTTTGATTCCCTGATAATGAAATGGATCAAGAACACCCTGTGAATGGTAGCGTGTTTGAGCTTTGAGTGTTCGCAAAACCCTTGAACCTAACCTAGCCTAAGCCACTTCAAAAACGAAAAGCCCTGATGCGCGCCAGGGTGCGACCATCCCGCGCCGGGGCGCACCATCGCGCGCCAGACTGGTTCCATGGCACGACAGAGCGCCAAGTTGCACCATCGCGCGACAGACAGACTCCGTCGCGCGACGGTCCAACCAACCACCAACCTTTCTGAAGGAGGACAGTTGGCCACCAATGCAACCTCAGCCAGGCCTCGTGGACTGACTGAACTCCTCTGTTTCCAGCCAGATTCACCTCCTTCTCCCTATAAATACGACACTCCTTCTTTCATTGAAAAGGTTCAAGAATTTCAAAGGATTATATATATTCTAGCCTTAAGTTACAATCACTGAAGAACAAAGCTTGTTCTTTGCTTCTACCACTCAAGGTCCTCAATCAAGCCTTCTAACATCAAAGTTCAAGCACCTTTCAAACTCAAAAACCAAAGGTATAGCTTACCTTTGTTCTGATCCCTGAGGAGGGCTTACAGGGCCAAGGCTGGTAATCAATACCAGTCCTGGTCCTAAAGTTGGCAAGGTTTCAAAAACCATCATGGTAGGACAAGCGTGCAACGGTCCTATTCTCGTGCGCGACACTCCGTTGTTGAACGCGTTGGACCGTGTGGGGATTGGTTTCCTATTGTTTTATGCTTTATTTCATATAGATCACTGTTAAGTATGATAATAATCAGTTTATTACTTTCCGTTGTTAGAAACAGCTAGTTTGTAGTTAATTTGTATTTCTGCTGTTTTGGAGTACCCCTGGGATCATTCTGGACCTATCCCAGAACCCAGAAATGTGTAAACCCAACACTGGTCCACGCCAGGGCGCAACCATCATGCCCCAGACTGACTCCATCGCGCGCCAGGGTGCACCCTCGCGCGACGGACTCCCTCTGACCAGTGAGTGGCCTTGCACGGGTAGCTCGACCTTAGGTCATTATTTTGTCCCCACACTGTTTATGGCATGTTTTATTAATTTGCAGGGCTTTACAGCCTTTAAACTATACATTATGCTGCTATAAACTGCGTGGTTTGTCCTGGGTGTGCACTGGTCCTTCTAGAGCCCAAAGGGTTTGAGAATAAGAGCTGTGGGTTTGAGCTCACCGGCACGCGCGTGTTTTAGAGTTGCGCGCACAGGAGTAAGCAGTATGCAGTGACTTGTTCAGTGCATGCTGGTTTCTTCCTGTGCACGTCGCTCCAAAACAGGGGCTCCCCAGTTTGTTTAAAACTCCCACAGCAGTCTGTTCTCATCCTATACTAACTACTCATCCATGCTATCTATCACATCTTGCAAACATGTTATAGTTTTAATCCCTGATTAACTGTTCCCCCGCCCTAAATGGCTAAAGAATTGATTTATTAAACAGACTAGCAAACAAACATCTTTCGCAAATGCCTGAGTAGAGACCGATCTTCGGATTGGGTGAGAGGGGTGCCATAAAACCCTTCCCCTCTTGTAACCTGACTCTCAAACCCAGATATGGTTATGACGGACTGGTGCATTCACTTTTTCAAATCAATTAGCCCGGCAAGTGCTTCGAAATACGGTTTCTTGGGTGTCAGACCTTCAAACCCAAGTGGCGACTCTGTATTTTTGCGAGCGCTTGTTGTCCAGCTTTAAGGCGCTCCATCAAACCGGCACTTTCTTTAGGGAAGGGAACGGAATCCTTTCCCTAAGAAAAGGGCATGCTGCCCACAGTGGCGACTCTACTAGGGATAGAATCAATATTGGTCTATACTTAAAATTTAATATGCTTGAGAACAATCCCACAAAAGCCTATCAAAATAGTGAGCTTCGTGCTGCTAAAGAAAGGATTGCAGATTTGACAAGACCTCGTGTCCGGCCATCCTGACTGGGGCTTTTCCGATTGTTCTCTTGTGTAGTTTATTCTAAGTATTGATTAATAAAGAGAGCCAAATTTGTTGAATCGTTTTGGCAATCCGGCACGGTTTACCGGAGCTCGGGGACCTCGAATGACTAACAACCTTCGATGATGATGAGTCATTCTACCATTTGACTGTTGCTCTGCGGTTACGCGGGCAGTGGGAGGTATATCTTGACTCTAGTCTGACGAACCCATTACAAACCAAAACCAAAACCAGCCTTTGCATATACAAAGCACTAGAACTCTCCAAACGAGGACAAGTACCCACAGGGTAAGATTACTTGCATCTAACCCCCATATACTGTCAACGTGTTACTGCTTTCCCTATCGCATGCACTGTACATACATACCGTTTTGCATAGGAGCATGTTTAGGGCGGCTTCTAGGTCTCTTTCGAGTCTGTCTCATGCCTATTAGGACGCTGCTAGACCCGATGAAGAGTTGTGCATCTCGATGGTGCACGTTGCTAATTTTCTAAATCCTTAGATCAACAAGACTTTGGGAAATCAAACCTTTTTAAGCCTTTGGCTCATGCTCGATTGAAGTTTCAACCGAAAATAAGGAACCACAAAGTATGGATGCCGTGGCATTGGCACTACCCAGGTTGAAGTGCGAAGTCACTAAACACCGTGGCGTACAAAGTTAAGGTGCCATGTCATCAATACTGAGTTGTTCTGAATTCAAAATTGAAACTTCGAAAACAGAATAGTCAAAGGCTTAGACTGTTATGACATCTTTTAGTGTTAGTTGATTCTAACGAAGGATACACCCTCGAAAAGATTTCCGAGAATTTTGGCAGCATTCGAACATCATGAGACAAACTTGTTTGTAGTTATAGAGTCTAGGAGGACACCGACGATGTCAACATGTACTTTGCATTCTAATTGCTGCAGGAACCTCACTGAGTTCTCGTTTACTTTGCTGTCCAAAGCTTTAGGCCATCTCACTGAATGGAATAGCCAAACCTACTTGGGAACGTGTGCCGGGGCTATTTCACTATCACTTTCGAATCCGAAATGGTGGCACAAATCGAGCTGGCTGAGTTGAAAAAGGCTGTAGAGGAAATGGGTCACAAAATGGACAGGCAGATGACTCTCGTCCAAGGGTTGGTTAACCTCTTTACCGCCATAGCCCCGCAACTGGATATGGGGCTAACCAAGGAACCTTCTCAAGCCTACCACCCTCCAGCAATTGGAATCAAGTTGTGCTCAGGAGACATGTTCAAAGACCTGGCTAAATTCCATGAGGCCAGAACTTACCAGAAGGAGGATGTTGGATTCTTCCTCAAAGCCAATGTAGAATGGGGAGACATGCACGGTGATGAAATCAACCTCAAAGGCAAAAGAGTGAATTCTTTCGATGGTGTAACGCAATGCAGTTGTAAATCAAGCAAAGGTTCTACTGACCTTTGTCCCAATCGTAAAGCCCGCCAAAACCAACCTCGGAGTTTCTCGGTCTTTGAGGCACCTTAATCTGTCGTGATGGAAAAACTTGTCAAGTCTGGGCATCTCAAACCTTTGACCCCAACTTCCCTGCCAAAAGTCCTACCTTCTGGTTACAAGCTTCACCTTTTCTGTGCCTTCCACCAAATGCCTGGTCATCCCACTGATGCATGCTATTGTCTTCGACATGAGATACAAGATCTTATTGACAATGGGACGGTTCAAGTTCCACCAAAGTCCAACCTCATTTCCAACTCCTTGCCTCAACACCACTCTGACCCTCTGGTTGGTCAGATATCTATCTCCTCCACTCAAATCAACCCGAGCTCCAACATATTCAACCCTAGCCACTATATTGTCCCAGAGAGCCAACCCAAACCAATAGTATCCATCCCGTTTGAACCGGAGATTAACATGATGACTGCAGGTTGGGCAATTGAGGTCTGTGCTGCCGACACTTGGATTGACAGTAATGAGGGGCTTGCAAAGGGGAAGACTGACTGGCTAAGGTCAATTGATCAAAGGAGCACCGAGTAGGTTTGGTCGAAGAAGCTAAGGAAGCTGAAGTGCTGTTGCTTGGGCCTGACACCCGCTGGATCCTACCTCTTTTTGTGGAAGCTATGGGTAGCTTTTTAAATATTGCATTTTCAAACCGCGTCTAGTTTGCATTGGCATTTCGTCTGAGCCTAACACAGAGTCTTTTGAGTCGTCTAAGTCTAGCTCTAAGTCGGAGTTTGTGCCTCTTGGCCCTCCATGTCGTAGCTTCTATTTTCTATTCGAGTCTTTTGTTGTGCTTGGCAACCCCGAGGGGCTTTTTTTATAATATGCATTATCTTGATCCTAAGTACTTTGCTGACTTTTGAATAAACTGTTGTCGACCCTGACGACGAAGGGATAGATTTCGATGGGATCATCCCTAAAGAAATGTGTTCCCTTGCCGAAAGGGAAGATGAAAGGTGTGCTCAGCCTATTAATTGAAATATAGTAGTTTTCAAATAAACTTGAAAGATGAAGTAGACCTCCAAATGGTTCAAAACTGGTTCAACATTGTCCTTAGAGGAGCATTGTGCCCAGTCAGACAGGTTCGAAGAATTCATCAACGACTTGGCATGGTCTCACAAAGACACGCTTGGTATTGATCTTGAGATAAAGAAGCATCGAATCCCTTTGCTACCGGATGCCAAGCTAAAAAGCAGAAGCTTAGAAGATCCAACGCCTCATACCATGTTCAAGTTTGTAGAAATAGCGTTTCACCAAGCACAAGTTAGAAAGTTCAAAATTGGCCTGGAAAGAGACATGTCAACCAAAGCATGCTGGGCCCCGTGCTTTCAAAAGCCATTCTATTTGGGGCTGCAGCCAAAGATCATTGACCTCGACAGCAATAAATTCAATATCTTGGTTAGCATGGATCAATTTAAAAGCCTTTTCCCTGAGAGAAGCTCGTTGGATTGAAAACCCCAAGGGTGGGCAGTTCCAAGCAAAAGTTAGATCAGCCTGTTAGATAAAAAAGCCATGAAAGAGGTCTAGGCAAAAGTAAAGGCAATATTTGAAAGCTTGCTAGCCCGAAAACTCAAATGGACGGTTCTAGGCAAAAGTTAGAGCGTAAAAGGTGAGGCAAAATACTCGAGTGAACATTGGCCTGAACTACGTTTTGACCTGATTCCCTAGCTTGGGATACGTAGGCGGTCTCTCTTTGAGACTCGGTCACAATCTATCAATGGGATCCATGGTTGACATTTGGTACACATCAAACGTCGAAAAGGATCGAAGATCAAGCTTCATGGGAGGAGTCTGAAGGGGCGAACCTTCTGTCTTTTCAATTTTATTTCAAACTACTACTTCAATTTCAAAGCCGAGCAAAAGCCTTAAAAGATTTTAAGCATAAAAAACAGAACGAAATGCTAGCAAGGCCTAATGGCTCACGGTTTATTTTAAGTTCAGAGAAGTATGTTTTCAGCAGCTGCAGCAGCTTTGCAGTCACTTGCGCTAGTTTGAGGTTCACGAGCATATTCAATTCGAGCAACAGTCAATAGCAGTCAGCTACTGCTTTTGATTGTTATTCAAGGAGCTTTTGCCAAGTTTTGTCATACCGTGCAAACCTAATGTGACTGCACGGAGGTGTCAGTTTCAGTCCGGGCCTATATGTGTCATCATTTCCGTCTTATGTCCGTCTTTGTGGCATTTTTCTAGATTTCAATCCATTGTCATGTCAAGATGCTATTCTCGGTTCTATTTGTTCGTGCAGGTCATTGTACAGCTATTTTGACCACGCAAGTGTCAGTTTCACCTGTCTAAAGGACTATTGTGAGTTTTGGCATGTTAATGCCCAAAATTTCATTATTTTTCATGTGTCTAAGGGTCCATGTCATATCCTGGGGCTCTTTCTCCATTTTCGTTCGAGCTAGGCGCGTCAGTATTTATGTGTGTCTGTGTGTTGGCTCATTTCATTTGTTAATGCAAATTAGATATTAGCGGTAAGTTTTTATCCATAAACTAGAAAATGCAATTTTTACGTTGCTACCTTAGCTTTTGTAATCTACAAGCTGTGGAAATCTCGTCAACAGCAGGGGCACGTCAGCCCAAGGCCAAGCAAAGCACATCCATGAGGCTCGTCTGCCCAAGCAACAAAGGAAGGGGCACGCAAGCCCACTGCTGTTACTACATGTCAACTGGGCACGCCAACCCTCTCAATGTCTCTCTATCTGAGTGCGCATCTCCAAGGCAAAAGGCAGTAAAGTAATGGGGCTCAGTGGTAGTTCTTAGGCATCGTTGTCCTCCTAGGAGCCGCCCTAAGCTTGCATCTACATTTTCAATTTGTGCATTTTGTTAGTAGACATATTTGCCTACTGTATATCAAATGTTTAAAGTAGAAAAATTCTATGCCGGAATCGCTTCTGTGGGTTAGTGCAAGTATGGGGGAATCCCACACGCCACTTTACTTATCTCATTTGCCATGGTAACCGTCAAGCACACAGCCTTGCCGTTTTACTTTGCTTGCACTTAGAATGCACTTTGGGGAATCAAAATTCAATCCAATTCAATGCTCGATCATTCTGCACACTGATCTACTAGTCTCAAATCAATGACAGCCGGTCTTGTCCAAACTCAACGGTTCGATCATTCGGCTCGATCATTCAGCACACTGATCTGCCCGTCTCAATTCAATGACAGCCGGTCCTGTCCAAACTCAACAGCTCGATCATTCTGCACACTGATCTGCCCGTCTTAATTCAATGACAGCCAGTCCTATCCAAACTCAACTGCTCAATCATTCTGCACACTGATCCGCCTGTCTCAATTCAACCACAGCTGTTCCTGTCCAAATCTTAACGGCTCGATCATTCTGCACACTGATCCGCTTGTCTCAATTCAACGACTGCCGGTCCTGTCCAAATCTCAACGGCTCGATCATTCTACACACTGATCCGCCCGTCTCAATTCAACGATAGCCGGTCCTGTCCAAATCTCAACGGCTCGATCATTCTGCACACTGATCTTCTCGTCTTAAATCAACTACAGCCGGTCCTGTCCAAACTCAACAGCTCAATTATTTTGCGCACTGATCTGCCCGTCTCAATTCAACAACAGTCGGTCTTGTCCAAACTCAATGGCTCGATCATTCTGCACACTGATCTGCCCGTCTCAATTCAACGACAGCCGGTCCTGTCCAAACCTCAACGGCTCGGTCATTCTGCACACTGATCCGCTCGTCTCAATTCAACGACAACCGGTCCTGTCCAATCTCAACGGCTCGCTCATTCTGCACACTGATTTGCCCGCCTCAATTCAATGAGAGCCGGTCCTGTCCAAACTCAACGGCTCGATAATTCTGCACATTGATCTGCCCGTCTTAATTCGACGACAGCCGGTCCTGTCCAAACTCAACGGCTCGATCATTCTGCACACTGATCTACCCGTTTCAATTCAATGACAGTCGATCCTGTCCAAACTGAATGGCTCGATCATTCTGCAAACTGATCTGCCCATCTCAATTAAACGACAGCCGGTTCTGTTGAAATCTCAACGGCTCGATCATTCTGCACACTGATCCTCCCGTCTCAATTCAAGGACAGCCGGTCCTATCCAATCTCAACGGCTCGATCATTCTTCACACTGATCTGCCCGTCTCAATTCAACGACAGCCGGTCCTGTCCAAATCTCAACGGCTCGATCATTCTGCACACTGATCCGCCCGTCTCAATTCAATGACAGCCGGTCCTGTTCAATCTCAACGGCTCGATCATTCTGCACACTGATCTGCCCGTCTCAATTCAATGACTGCTGGTCCTGTTCAAATCTCAACGGCTCAATCATTCTGCACACTGATCCGCACGTTTCTTTTGAACGACAGCCGGTCCTGTCCAAATCTCAACGGCTCGATCATTCTGCACACTGATCTGCCCATCTCAAATCAACGACAACCTGTCCTATCCAAACTAAACAGCTCTATCATTTATACTGATGATCCTCCCATCCTGTCTACAACGGCTCGGTCATTTATACTGATGATACTCCCATCCAGACTTCAACGGCTCGATCATTTATATTGATGATCTTCCCATCCTGTCTACAACGGCTCGATCCTTTATACTGATGATCCTCCCATCCAGAGTTCAACAGCTCGATCATTTATACTGATGATCCTCCCATCTTGTCTGCAACGGCTCGATCATTTATGTTGATGGTCCTCCCATCCAAACTTCAACAGCTCGATCATTTATACTGATGATCCTCCCATCCTATCTGCAACGGCTCGGTCATTTATACTGATGATCCTCCCATCCAGACTTCTACGGCTTGATCATTTATACTAATGATCCTCTCATCCTGTCAAATCCCCCAATGGTTTGATCACACAGCACATTGATCTCTCCGTTTGCATTTCAACGACAGCTGGTCTTGTCAAATCCATCTATGGTATTTAGCCATATCGTCCATACAATCCACAACGATGATCAGATTATCGTCTGATGGTGCGTTCAATGGTCCACCCGTCCACAAATAGTTGTTCCCCAGGAGAGGCCGCCTCGGCCTGCCCTGAACGACTACCTCTTCATCAGTCTAGCTTCATGCGCATCTTGCAGCAGCCTTATTGCTCTGTCTCGGATGGTCTTTGATAAGGAGATTGGCTCTGATTCCCAACAGATGGAATTCAACCTGCCTGACACGACCTACCCGTGTTTGTTGGAATGCTCTGTGCCGAGGATAGCATGATCCCCAGCAACAATGGCCTGTCCTGTCCACATCTGCAACGATAGCCTATCCTGTCCAAATTCAATCAACAAGCGGCGATTCGCTCGTCTACTTTTACTTCCATCCCCGACAATGGACAGCCAGTCCATTCCACCGATCAAGTTCCTTCAGTTTACTTGTCTACTTTGCTCGTATGCTTTGCTCTGGATTGCCTTGAGGGGTGTCTAGAATTCTTTGACATTACTTGTACAAAGTAGATGGTGCTTCAAGTGTTATCAAAGAGGGGCTACTGTAGACACCACAATCTGGGCTTCCAGATTAGTTTACTTACGGTTTTTGATTCCCCGATGGTGAAATGGATCAAGAACGCCCTGGGAATGATAGCGTGTTTGAGCTTTGAGTGTTCGCAAAACCCTTGAACCTAACCTAGCCTAAGCCACTTCAAAAACCAAAAGCCTTGATGCACGCCAGGGTGCGACCATCCCGCGCCGGGGTGCACCATCGAGTGCTAGACTGGCTCCATCGCGCGACAGAGCACCAGGGCGCACCATCGCGCGATAAACCGACTCTGTCACGCGACGGTCCAACCTACCACCAACTTTTCTGAAGGAGGACAGTTGGCCACCAATGCAACCTCAGCCAGGCCTCGTGGACTGGCTGAACTTCTCTGTTTCCAACCAGATTTACCTCCTTCTCTCCCTATAAATACCACACTCTTTCTTTCATTGAAAAGGATCAAGAATTTCAAAGGATTACATATATTCTAGCCTTAAGTTACAATCACTCAAGAACAAAGCTTGTTCTTTGCTTCTTCCACTCAAGCTCCTCAATCAAGCCTTCAAACATCAAAGTTCAAACACCTTTCAAACTCAAAAACCAAAGGTATAGCTTACCTTTGTTCTATCTTTCTGTTCTGATCCCTGAGGGGGGCTGGTAAGGCCAAGGTTGGTAATCAATACTAGTCCTGGTCCTAAAGCTGGCAAGGTATCAAAAACCATCATGGTAGGACCAGCGCGCGACGATCCCATTCTCGCGCGCGACACTTCATTGTTGCATGCGTTGGACCACGTGCAGATTGGTTTCCTACTGTTTTATGCTTTATTTCATATAGATCACTGTTAAGCATGATAATAATCAGTTTATTACTTTCCTTTGTTAGAAATTGCTGGTTTGTAGTTAATTTGTATTTCTGCTGTTTTGGAGTACCCATGGGATTATTCTGGACCTATCCCAGAACCCAGAAATGTGTAAACCAAACATTGGTCCATGCCAGGGTGCAACCATCGCGCGCCAGACTGACTCCATCACGCGCCAGGGCGCACCCTCGCGCGACAGACTGCCTCTGACCAGTGAGTGGCCTTGCACGGGTAGCTCGGCCTTAGGTCATTATTCTGTCCCCACACTGTTTATGGGGTGTTTTATTAATTTGTAGGGCTTTATAGCCTTTAAACTGTATATTATGTTGCTATAAACTGCGTGGTTTGTCCTGGGTGTGCATTGGTCCTTCCTGTAACGACCCTGATTTTTGGTCGTTAAAAATTTCGTTAAATATTTGAATTTTATTTTAATTTCCTTAATTTCCTTGTGGTTTGTCAAAATTACGTTTTTACCCTTCAAATTTGATTTCTTTGCGCTTTAGCCTACTTAGCAAGCCTAACTAGCTTTTGACCATCCGGTTGGAGTCATCGAACTAGGAAGCCACCTAGTTACTACCGCAAAATGACCGTTTTGCCCCTCGTAAACCTTTTGAACCTTTTGAACCCTAGAACAAGAATTGATTATTCTTTTTCTTTTAAATATTTTTTGGTTTTATTGGACAACAAATGTTAGGGAAATTATTATCCATTGGATAATAGAACCCCATTTGTTTATATTAAATGTATACTTGGTTAAAGTACTAAGAATATTAAAAAGTAACTTTTTGATTACTTTAAAGTACCTTTTTGTATTATTTTAATATTTAATCTCCCTATCAACTATTATCCATTGGATAATAAAAGTTAGGGTGGATATTATCCATTGGGTAAAAGGTTCATCTTTCAACCTAGTACATGGGTTGATTAAATTAATCCTTTTCTTATCTCCATGTGCCAAAGTACATATTATTATATTATATAAGTATCTTGTCCTTTATTATCCCTTGGTTATTAACCATTAGGGGATTTATTACCCATTGATCAATAGGTTAGTCTTGCCAACTAAGTACTAGGCCTAAATCTTCCTAGAGTACTTTATTTATTTGTTTAAGGGGCATGTGCCTATTTATTTGTTTAGTAAGAAATCTTAGCCTTTAAGTCTTCTTGATTTAAAGTACCAAAGTACCTTTATTATTCTTTCTTGGATTGTATATATATATTATGTAGTGTACTAGTGCAAGGGAGAGAGAGGAGGAGAGAGAGGCCGAGAGAGGGAGGGGAGAGAGAGAATTTCGGCCAAGGAGAGGGAGGGAGAGGGAGAGAAGAAGGAAAGAGGAAGGAGATTGGTTGTATCTTGGTTGATCTCCCTTTGTACTTAAAATCCTTGGTGTATCTCCTTCCTAGCCAAAAATCTATCCTCTCATAGTCCTTTTATGGTTGGTTAAGACCAAATCTTGTACAACTTATTCTTTCTTTCACAAGATTTCCCAAGATCAAATCTTGGTACCAATCTAGCCATGCAAGCCTAGGGTTTAGGCCTTGATCTTTCATGATCTCATGACAAGTGTCAAATTGAGGTAGAGAGAGAGAGGGGGGGGCCGGCCTTGAGAGAGGAGAGAGAGCCAAGGTCTTGGCCTATAAATAGAAGCCATTCCAAGCTTCAAAACTCACACCTTCAAGCTTTGCTCTTTCTTCTCTCTAGAAACCATTTTCTGGGCAGCCTACTGTTCCTTCGGAAATCCCCAGTTTTCTCCTGTTTAGACTAGTTTTTAGAACTAACTTCCTTCGGGAAAGTTGTAGATCACTTCGAAACCTTCAAGTTAGACCCAAGGACCACCCCAATCGGTCAAGGAATGATAAAGTTATTGTCATCCAAAGTTCAGTGAAAATCTCGGATTTTCATTTCCAGACAGCTTACTGTCACTTCCTTTATCCCCATTTTTCTCCTACCTAAGTTTGTTTCTAGGATCAACTTCCTTCACAAAAGTTGTAGAGGGTTTTGAGATCTTCGATTTCGACCCAAGAACGACTCTATTCGGCCAAAGATTGACTGAGTTACTACCATCCGAAGTTCGGTCCAGATTCTCGAGAAAATCCAACTAGCTTATTCGGCCCCGACTAGTTTCGGATCAAGGTAGCATACTCTTACCCTAACCCTATGTATAGGTAAGATCTCATTATCTTCCATTTCAAAGTCAATTATCTTTATTTACTTTCCATATCACATATTTGTATTTTGATCTTTACGACGGTTATGAGCATGCATAGATTGCTTGTATTACTTGTGATATATTATAGAGTTGGATGATCTTGTTAGAATGCTTCATGCTTACTTTGTCCTACCGCGAAGTCTATGCATGATAACGAGACACGAGAATCGAGAAAGTAGAAACATGGCACCTAGGGTGTGGTTAAATGGGAAAAGTGTTTTGATGATGGAAATATTTTTGAAACTACATAATGACCGTTTTTGGTGGCATTATGTGTGTGTGTGTGTTCCAATGGGAATCCGGAATCGCGGAACTATTGTGAGGGTGTGTGCCAATGGGAACCCCGAGCGGCGGAACCATTGTGCGTTTCAATGGGAAATCGGAGCAGCGGAACCATTGTGAGGGTGTGTGCCAATGGGAACCCGGAGCGGCGGAACCATTGTGCGTTCCCATGGGAACCCGGAGCAGCGGAACCATGGTGAGGTATGGCTTGGTTATACGCGGAGAGGAGCCAATGCAATGTGCGCCAATGGGAACCCGGTGCGGCAGAGCCATTGTGAGGATACTCGGGAACTCGGAATGGCGGAACCGAGGTTGGGTGTGTATGGCTTGGTTATCCGCGGTACGGAGCCAATGCAAAAGATTTTGAAAGGCTTGGTTATCCGCGGTACGGAGCCAATGCAAATGTTTTTGAATGGTTGTTTTGTAAGTGGAAAATGGAGACACGGTCTACGATGAGTCGCGTAAGAGAAACTCTGAAACTTTGGACACCAACGATAGATGATTAACGAATTTGAATATGTGATTGTTAGTTGTAAGGTTGGTGGGTAAGAATTTTCTATTGAGCGTTGTAGCTCACGGTGTTGCCTTTTTGGTGACCCTAACATATTATATCGGTGGCGACGCTGGTATAATGTGTCAGACCTTGTAGATGATCAAGATGAACAGTTCACTTGGAGGCGTCCGGAGCTGAGGAGCTGGCTAGGATGAAGAAGCAAGAGGAGCTGTAGTTAGGAAGCCTTAGTTTCCCTTTCTTTTGTAATAAAAGTACTCCTGTGGGGGTTATGTTGTAATAAAGAGCTAGACTCTATTTTGAAATTTCAATAAAATTGTCTTATTTAACGTACCCAAAATTCAGGGCGTTACACTTCCAGAGCCCAGAAGGTTTGAGAATAAGAGCTGTGGGTTTGAGCTCACTGGCACGCTTGTGTTTTAGAGTTGCATGCACAGGAGTAAGCAGCATGCAATGACTTGTTCAGTGCATGCTAGTTTCTTCCTGTGCACGTCACTCCAAAACAAGGGCTCCCAGTTTGTTTAAACTCCCACAGCAGTCTGTTCTCATCCTATGCTAACTGCTCATCCATGCTATCTATCACATCTTGCAAACATGTTACAGTTTTAATCCCCGATTAACTGTTCCCCCGTCCTAAATGGCTAAAGAATTGATTAATTAAACAGAATCGCAAATAAACATCTTTCGCAAATGCCAAAGTAGAGACCGATCTCCGAATTGGACGAGAGGGGTGCCATAAAACCCTTCCCCTCTTGTAACCTGGCTCCCGAACCCAGATATGGTTATGACGGATTGGTGCTTTCACATTTTCAAATAAATCAGCGCGGCAAGGGATTCGAATTACGGTTCCTTGGGTGTCGGAACTTCAAACCCGAGTGACGACTCTGTATTTTTGCCAGCGCCTGTCATCCAGCTTTAAGGCGCTCCATCGAACCGGCACTTTCTTTAGGGAAGGGAACGGAATGCTTTCCCTAAGAAAAGGGCACGCTGCCCACACCATTCCCTTGTTCAGCCATTGGTAAAGGATCTTCAGGCGGTTTATCTTATCTTATTTACTCTTTGGCCCCTTGTACCACTTGTTTGGGTCCTTTTTGTGCTTGTTCGGGAATACCCTTCTACAATCCAAATATGTTCTTTCAAATTCGTCTTAATTTGCATCTGAGCAGCCTTAGCTCTCCAGCACTTCACATAGTCAGCAAAGCTTTGTTTGTCACCCATCTTGGTATTCTCTAGCTCCCTTGTAGTCATTTTCAGGTCCACATTGAAATCATATTGAGAACCAAAAACCATGTCAATATCCGCCCCGGTACTTTTCTTAGATGGTTCCAGGGTAAGAAACCATTGCAGTGCGGGACCGGTTAGAGTTTCATGAGACAATTGAGCCATTGCCTCCTTCTCAATCCCTCGCATAGTGAGAGATCCAACATACCCTTGAATGTGTGCTTTAGGGTCAGCGGCGCCATCAAAGTTTGAAAAGTCCATTCCTTTAAATTTTTTGGGCAAATTTGCATTCAGGACTAAACACAACATGTTCATGTCTATCTCTCCCTTCCCAAGCCTTTTGGTTTTCTGGACAAATTCCTTAGGCTTACTAATTTTGGCGCTGAGAGTAGCCAAATTAGGATCTACGACTAGTGTTTCTCCATGAGGGTGTTCAAACTGTAGGGGTGGTTTAGCTGGTAGCTGATCACTGATTTCCTGCATGCTTTCCATCATCATGAGCATGGCTTTCTATATTGCGGTGACGTAAGCTTTAAGCTGAGTATAGACATTGGCAATGGATTGGTTGATCTGGGTGTCTAAATTTGCCTTGTTTTGCCTGATTTTGTCCATCCCATTCCCTTGTTCAGCCATTGGTAAAGGATCTTCAGGCGGTTTATCTTATCCTATTTACTCTGTGGCCCCATGTACCACTTGTTAGGGTCTTTTTTGTGCTTGTTCGGGAATTCCTCTCTACGATCCGGATCTGTTCTTTCAAATTCGGCTTATTCTGCATATGAGCAGCCTTAGCTCTCTAGCGCTTCACATAGTTAGCAAATCTTTGTTTGTCACCCATCTTGGTATTCTCCAACTCCCTTGTAGTCATTTTTAGGTCCACATTGAAATCATATTGAGCAATGAAAGCCATGTCAATATCCTCCCTAGTCCTTTTTTTAGATGGTTCCAGGGTAAGAAACCATTGCAGTGCAGGATCGGTTAGAGATGCATGAGACAATTGAGCCATTGCCTCCTTCTCAATCCCTCACATAGTGAGAGATCCAACATACCCTTAAAGGTGTGCTTTAGGGTCAGCGGTGCCATCAAAGTTTGTAAAGTCCATTCCTTTAAATTTTTTGGGCAGCGTGGCATTCGGGAACAAACACAACTTGTTCATGTCTATCTCTCCCTACCCAAGCCTTTTGGTTTTCTAGAGAAATTCCATAAGCTTACTAATTTTTGGCGCTGAGAGCAGCCAAATTAGGATCTGTGACTTGTGTTTCTCCATGAGGTTGTTCAGATTGTAGGGGTGGTTTAGCTTGTAGCCGATCACCGATTTCCTGCATGCTTTCTCTCATCATGAGCATGGCTTTCTGCATTGCGGTGATGTAAGCTTTAGGCTGAGTATAGACATTGGCAATGGACTGGTTGATCTGGGTGTCTAAATTTGCCATGTTATGCCTGATTTCGTCCATCCCATTCCCTTGTTCGGCCATTAGTAAAGGATCTTCAGGCAGTATTTCTGTCCTTGCTACTGATTGTTCTTGCAATACTTCCGCTGAGTGCTATCCTTACTGCAACACCTCTACCTCAAACAACTGGGTTTCTTTCATGGTGTCGATGAGAACTAGTCTTCGAAGCGGACGGAACCAGCCAATTAACAACAACCTCTTCTCACAGTCGACCAATGTTTCAGAACTACCAGCAAAGCAAAATGGAGCGACTCACAAACTTATCATGAAAAAATGCTCTAGTGTCTACATGCCTCCTAGAAGATAATCCTAGGATCTACCGTGACCCAGATCTCACTTAAGGCGTTTGTACAAAAGATTTTTGATAATCTGGTTAGGAACTGTTAGGCAGGTTAAATTTCGCCTATCAAAAATTTGAGCCAATTTCTTTACCTTGACCATCCGAGACAAAGCAATATATGATTACCGGAATTCATATACATCCGCATTAAGGCTAGTTTTAGACTAGGGGAGCCCCGTTGGGGCATGGCAAACACTAGAGGTATCACATACTCCATGGATTTACAGTCTCCTAGACTACCGGAGAAAAATGTTTTATGTTTTTAGGTTGCAACAATCCTTAGAGTTCTCTTTATTGAGATATTCCTTGCTTTATTGAGGCCTCAGGAATGCCAAATTGAACCGCTCTTTTGGCTTCATTGTCCTCAAAGACGATAAAGATGTGATATTATAATGAGAATGGCAAGAGCGGCACATCGCTTTTGGCCGCTTTTGGGCCAAAATGAAATTATCCATCAAATACCCTACCATTGTTCATTTTGATCATTTTCCTTGTTCAATTTTTTTTTTTTTGATTTGTGCACAATGAATCATAATTTTAGTAAAATTTGATTTTCCCCGATCGTCAACCTTTTAAAGGATCAAATGATTTTGAAGAACGTGCATCCTCGAGGGGCATGACTCTTCATTGGGTGTCAGTAACCTTTGGAAAATGGCGAGAATGAAACGCCCTAGCTGAGCTCTACCCTCTAGCCAGCATGAATGTGATTATGAATGAATGGTATGTATGTATAGGAAAAATATTCACATAAACAAGGTATATCACATAAGTCCTAACCATAGGCTCCTGTCCTAGTTTGGAAGGTTCTACGGTTATATATAAGTGCAGAAGGCCGGTTTTGGTTTAGAAGGATTCTCTGGACTAGAGTTAAGATGTACCTCCCATTGTCAAGTGTATTTCAAGACAATGGTTGAACAGTACGATGGCTCATCACGGTCGAGGGTTGCTAAGCATCCTTGGAGTGCCTGTAACTGGCGAGCCGGGCAAGATTACCAGAATACATTAGCGAGGCTGTGCAGTGCAAAGTGTACAGAACGATAAAAGCTTAATTTTTCAAAAGATATTGAAAACTCCCCTTTGAAAATGCCTTTCAATCTTGGCCTTCTTAATTATTCAATTCTTTGAAAGATAAATTGTAAATTCTGAAGTTTTGAATAACTATAGTTCTTCCCAGCATAGTCGCCACTATGGGCTCCTCGACTGGCGTGCTTGAGAGTCGCCACCCAGATTTTTAAGATGGATGATCCGAGAAACGAGGGTTTGATTTGAAAAGAAGGGTTTTGGCCTAGTGAAAACGTTGAAACTTTGGGTTCGGGAGCCACGTTACAAATGAGGAAGGTATGCTGAAAAAGTACCCCATTCGCCCGATGAAAACTGGTCTCTACTTAACATTTTCAAAAGGGAAAAACTTCGAATATCATTTGGAAGACATAAACTCTTAGAATACAAATAAGGAAAAGGGACATGAGATTGAATATATCACATTGGCGTGCACATTGTGCTTACTGTACAGTAGACGGCAAATGATTGACGTGCAGAAATGAAATGACAGTACAACAACAGTCTGCCTCAATCACAAACAACACCGCACAATGTATCAAGATACCTTGCACGGTTTTATGGTACATTGCGCAGTATACCTTCTCACTGACAACCCACACTATTACTCAGAACCTCGCATGGTATAACTGACTACATCATACGTTGTTCCTCAAAATATCGTATGGTGTAGCTTTAGGCATATTTCAATCAAAATAAAGCAAACCATTGACCCAAACAGCTTTCTTATTATTTTTATTGATTTTTTTTTTGTAAAACAGTTTGCAAACCTTTTTTGATGCACTTGATCATTGAGAATGATAATGAAAACCACTTTTAGAAAAGAAAGACATGGGTTTTAGATGAAGCTTCATTCTGAAATGCACCTGCAACGATCTCTTAGTAACATTAGCGTAGCCAACAGTGGATAGATGTGATTAAGACAAACAACACAAACGAATGATGAACAGCATAACACCGTACAACAGATTCCCCTACATTGTGTGGTGTATGATAACACTGCATTGTAATGACCCTGATTTTCGGTCGTTAAAAATTTCGTTAAATATTTGAATTTTTACCGATTACTTGAATTTGCTTCGATTTACTTTTAAATTTCTATAACTTGATGAAATTACATTTTAGCCCTTCGAGATTTGTTTCTTGCACTTTAGTCCTACTTAGCAAGCCTAGTTAGCTTTTAACCATCCAGTTGGAGAAACTAAACTAGGAAGATATCTAGTCACCGCAAAATGACCGTTTTGCCCCTCGTGAACCTTTTGAACCCTAGACTAAGAAATTGAATATTCTTTTTCTTTTAATTACTTTGGTTTTAATCTTTGTCCATTGGACAATAAATGTTAGGGAAACTATTATCCATTGGATAATAGAACCCCATTTGTTTATATTAAATGTTTATTTGGTTAAAGTACTAAGAATATTAAAAAGTAACTTTTTGATTACTTTAAAGTACCTTTTTGGATTATTTTAATATATAATCTCCCTAGCAACTATTATCCATTGGATAATAAAAGTTAGGGTGGTTATTATCCATTGGGTAAAAGGCTTTGTCTTTCACATGGTACATGGGATTATTAATTTAATCTTTCTTCTTTAACCCCATGTGCCAAAGTACCAATTATTTTAATATAAAAGTTACCTAATAACTATTGTCCATTGGACAATAGAAGTTAGGGGATTTATTACCCATTGGGTAATAGGTTGTTTTTCACCCAAGTACTTGATTGATTAGTTAATTGTCTTAAGTACCATGTGCCAATTCATTTGTTATTGGGAAAATCTTGCCCTTAGATCTTTTGATCTCAAAGTACCAAAAGTACTATATTTTAATTGTCCTTCTTGCATTGTAATATACATATGTATATATATTGTACCTTGAGAGAGAGGGAGGGAGAGAGGAGAGAGAGGCCGGAGAGAG
>BPLS01000511.1:1036124-1051992 GCA_019656275.1 Rhododendron kiyosumense | reverse complement strand
GTTCCCCCTCACTTTCGTGCCCGTGCCGTGCCGCGTCCCCCGTGCCGTGCCGTGTCGTGCCTGGCTAGAACCGTGCCGTGCCGTGTCGTGACCCGTGCCCCATTCCACTTTCGTCCCGTGCCCATGCCGTGCCCATCTAAGATCGTGTCGTGCCGTGCCGTGCCAAGCCAACTTCCGTGCCGTGCCCGTGTTGTTCCCCCTCACTTTCGTGCCCGTGCCGTGCCGCGTCCCCCGTGCCGTGCCGTGTTGTGCCTGGCTAGAACCGTGCCGTGCCGTGTCGTGACCCGTGCCCCATTCCGCTTTCGTCCCGTGCCCGTGTCGTGCCCATCTAAGATTGTGTCGTGCCGTGCCGTGCCAAGCCAACTTCCGTGCCGTGCCCGTGTCGTTCCCGCTCACTTTCGTGCCCGTGCCATGTCGCGTGCCCACTACAACCGTGCCGTTCCGTGCCTTTCGAGGATTAATCCGTGCCTGTGCCGTGCTGTGCCGCCTCCAAACGTGCCGTGCCCGTGCCGTGCCCTTGCCGACCCGACCCGTTTGACACCTCTACGGGCGTCCAACCAGGCCATGCTTTTGGCAGCAGAAAGGATCAGGTACCGTGATGATGTGAAGATTGAGCGTGATAAGGTCAAGTCCCTGAAGAATAGCCTAAAGCTGGCAAAGGTCAAGATAGTCAACCTTGAGAAGGAGAGGGATGGAGCCCTAGAGAAGGCTAAGAAGGCCGATCGTGAGCTTGGTCAAGTTTTGAGGACGGAGAAGAGGAAAATGAAAGAAGTTGATGAGAAGGCCTATCAGGCCGGGTATGATCGGGTAGGTGCCGAGTATATAAGGGATGCTCGGTCAATGGTCAACGATGAGGTCAAAAAGAGGGTTCCAATTGCATACCGAATTGGTTACAAGGACGGCATGAAGGTGGCGTGTGGTGTCTTACAGCTTGAAACCGACCTCAACATGACGAAGTCGATTCTTGGACCCATAACTCCTGAACTTGTCCTTCCTTATACTGAAGAAGAGTGTGCGCCTTTCCCTCCGGAAGAGTTTCCTAAGAGCGAGGAGGATATTGACGACCTCACCGATGCCGATGCCGGAGATGGATCCAGTGGGAGGAAAAATGGTAAGGGTGGTGAGAAGGTAGCTGATGACGCCGAGCAGGAGCTTGTGGATATTGACAAAAGTGCTGAGGCCGAGGCTGAAGTTGCTGCTGATGCTGCAGCAGAGGGCACTACTCAAGCTTGAGTAGATGTGATGATTGACTTTCTTAAAAGCTGTGTTAATTTTTAACTTTTGAACTCTTGTTGGACTGGACAGCTTCGAGCTTGGAGTTTACCATTCCAGATGTAATAGTTTGTGGGGGGTCGGCACGAACGGTTTACCACGCCGTACCTCCCAGCTTAGGGATTTTCATCAACACTTGTTTTCTCTTGAATGGATGACTTGACTTCTTGTTTGCAATGTTTTCTTGCTTTGCCGAATTTTATTGGTTGTTCCCATGCCTTAGGAAATTTTTGATAGGCTTGCTTGTTTGGATGGTAGCTATCCGTAGCCCCACTGTGGTCTGGGTTCGGCTAAATAATAGGGGATATTGGCCAATGTAGAGTTGGCGAACTTTAGTGTGGTGATTGCTGAGCCTTGACCAAAGTAGAGTGGTAAAATAGTGTAACAACCCTGATTTTCGGTAAATAAAAATTTCGCTAAATATTTGAATTTTTTTTAATTACTTGGATTTACTTTTAAAATTCCTTTTTAACTTTAATAATCCGTCATAATTAGATTTGAGACTTAAAAAAATTTACATCGGACGATCTAGTCCTTTTCTAAAGACAAGTATGCTTGTAGAAGCACTTGAATATTTTTCTAGTGAGTAAAATAAATTCTTATATTTTGTTTCTTGGCTAGAAATCCTACTTAGCAAGTATAATTAGCTTCCAACCAATTTGTTGGAAAAACCTAATTACCATTTCACCTAGTTACATTTCCCTAACCATAGATGGACATTTTTGACCATCTTTGAGCCTTGTGAACCTTTCTAACCCTAGACTAGAAAATCATTTTATAATTTCTTTTATTATTTTAATTTTCTTCTTTAACCATTGGGCGATAAAAGTTAGGGGAACTTTTATCCATTGGACAAAAGAAACCCTAGATCTTCTATTTAAGATATTTTTATGCTAGAATATCAAAGTACTCTTATATATAGTTATAAATAGGTTTATATATTTGCCTAAAGGACTTTTGGACATTTAAAATATTATTTAAATAGATATTTTGCCTTATTCCTTTTATCCGTTGGTCAATAACCGTTAGGGGATTATTATCCATTGGATAATGAAGTTAGTCTTCCTAACAAGTACTAGGGTTTAATAAATAAACCATTTTCTAGATTTTCCATGTGGTGTTATACCTATATTTATATGTGTATGTACTTTATAGACTGAAAACCCTAGATTTCTTAGGTACACTAGTATGATTTTATAGTTATGTACCAATTTTGATTAAGTTAATGGGGAGTTGTGATCTACCTAGATTACAAAGTACTTAGTATTATAAATATGTACTTGGATGAATATATATGTCACGCCCTCGATTTTCAGTATAATTAAATAATACATTTTAATAAAAGATTCTCGCATATCATAAATAATACCCAAAAGAGTTCCCAACTGTTTGACTTTACAAGCAAGTCCCCAAAAGTTAAGATTATACAGCTTTGGCACCACGGCCCAAATCAACTTAATTACAAGTACGAATCTGTTTAGAATATTACAATCTCTTTAGTCAAAGGAATTTAAGAACAATTTGTTACAAACCCATCTTTAACAAAAGTAAATCAATTACAAAAGAAGATTAAGTAACTAAAACAAGTTAGCTTCCAAAATCTTCATGTCCAAGCACACCATTGCATGCAGTCTATTGCCCAACATTCGAACTTGAAAAGATGGATTTTGTTGAGCTACACTAACCCAGTAGGAAAATCTTTACCAAATTTATATGTATATATGGTGATAAGTGCACACAAGAGGGAATAAGGAAATGCAGCTCAGAAGACAATAGTCAATCAATTTGTAACTGAGCCCTCATCGGAATTGAACGCATGAACTATATGACACAAACCCCTCAGCAATCCCAACTCGACTTGCTAACCCAAAACTTCACCATCAGTATTTCCACCACTTGCGTTACCGTAAAACACCACGAGGATTACCGTGTTACCACCACTTGCGTCACAGTGATCCCTAATGACTCGGGTTACCGTATTACCACCACTTGCGTTATGAAACCCTCTTAGTCTCCATATTACCACCATTTGCGTTACGGGACTTCCTAATCCAACTTCCAACCCAATATCAACTATTTCCTCATACTACATGCAAGCTAAGACTCCCCCATGAACACATTTTTAGGTAGAACATCCTATGTTATGCCAACGTCATCACATATGCACCATGAACGATCACAAAATACCTACAATCTATAAAAGTACGCTAACAACGTTTAACTAAGTCAAATCTTACCCGATTCTTGCTAACGGAAATTCAACGGATCTAAGAATACATCGAGCCATCATAGGAAGTCAATTGGATAAGTTTAAGATAGTTTAGGAGGTATCCATGAGGGTTTAGAAGTGATTGGAGGCCAAAACAATCGACGGAGAAGCAAAAGTGCAAAACTGGAGTTAAGCTCCTAGTATTGATACACATGAAATCCGTATCGATACAATACTCTCTGACCAAAAAGATAAGCTTATAATATCGATATAGCCCTTAATCCGTATTGATACCACGGGGCTTCAGGTAGCGATTTCAGCAGATTTTCAAAACATGCTCAACAACCAAAATCCAACAACTCAAGGCACGAATCTACACCAAATCAACACATAAACACATAGAAGAGGTAAAGAAGTCCCTACCTCAAGTCAAAGAGCGAAACCCAAGAGATTCGTACGAGCCCTAGCCTTTCGAACTCCGAAACTTCGATTTAAACTCAACTCGAGAAATTCCAAGCGCGAGAATGTGATTGCAAGGCCGGAGGGAGGTTGGTTCTTGAAGATTTTGGGAGATGAGGTGGAGTTTTGAGTGAGAAGAGAGGAGAGAGAGAGAGAGATCGGCAGGGAGGGAGAGGGAGAGGAAGAGACGGATGAAAGAGAGTGGAATGGAGATAAATGATCTCTTACACCTCTCACACCCCTATATATACTCATGTATCTATTAAACTACACATACTCCCTCCACTTTCTATTCTTTCACTACAACCCACAATCTAATTAATCACCAAATAATTCATATTTTTCTCATTTAAGCATTTAATAATTAAAAATATTTGAGTCTTTACAATATATATTACAAAAACACATGTGTTAATTGAATAGTTTAATAAGAAAATCTTGGCTTGAAATCTCCTTGACTACATAGTACCATAAGTACATATTTTTTTTATGTTACTTGTACATGGGTAGTGTATATATGCATATGTACTAGTACTAGAAGAGAGAGAGAGAAAGAGAGAGAGAGAGAGAGAGAGAGACAGAGAGAGAGAGAGAGAGAGAGAGAGAGAGAGAGTGAGTGAGAGGGAGATTTGGTTGTACTTGTCTTGATCTTCCTTGATCTTCTATGATCTTCCTCATCCTTCCAATCTATGGCAAAATCCATCTTTCAATGTCCTTTTATGTTCTTTTAATCACCAAATCTTGTACAAAGCCTCCTTTTCTCCACCAATCTTTTCATAATCCAATCCATAGTATCAAGTCTAGCCATACATGCAAGTCTAGAACTAGGCCTTAATCTTTCAAGAAAGCTTGACATGTTGAATAAAAAAATGACATATAGAGAGAGAGAGAGAGAGAGAGAGAGAGAGAGAGAGAGAGAGAGAGATTTCGGTTGAGAGAGGGAGAGGGAGAGGGAGAGCCTTGGCCTATAAATAGCAAGCTCATTCAAGCCTAAACTCACACCTTCATTCCTTTGCTCTCACTTCTCTCTAGAAACCATTTTCGTTTTACCAGACAGCCTACTGCCCTTCGTAAATCCTCAGTTTTCTCCTGCTTAAATTCGTTTTTAGAACCAACTCCCTTCGGGAAAGTTGTAGAGCACTTCGAGACCTTAGACCCAAGAACCACCCCAATCGGTGAAGAAATGACAAAGATATTGGCATCCGAAGTTCAGTAAAAATCTCAGATTTCCATTTCCAGACAGCACACTGTCTCTTCCTTTATCACCGTTTTTCTCCTACCTAAAGTAGTTTGTAGGATCAACTTCCTTCATAAAAGTTGTAGAGCGCTTCTAGAGCTTTGATTTTGACCCAAGAACGATCATATTCGGCCAAAGATTGACCGAGTTACTGCCATCCAAAGTTCGGTCCAGATTTGCGAGTTTCACCACCCGTAGAATTTTCCAACTAGCTTATTCGGCCCCGACTAGTTTCGGATCAAGGTAGATTAATCTCTACTCATCCCCCGTAGTATAACTCTCTTAATCATTTTCTTTAAAGTAGATAAGGTTATCTATCGTTTATAATAGTTGAAATGCATGATTGTTAACATTGGATTTTGTTAAGTAGAAGTATGAACATGTTGAATAGTTATGAGTATAAATGTGTGAATTGCTTGTATTACTTGTTGATAAAGCATAAGTGATATTCACTCCAAGGGCGTTCGTACATGTGGCGTTATGCTTTAAGTTGTGATTTGAACATGCTAAATAATATTTAGTTGGATGATCTTGCTAGTTTAGTTTCAAGATTTCAAATGAAAGATGAATACTTATGTGGAAAGTCCTACCGCGGAAGTCTATGCATGAAAACGAGACACCGAAATCAAGAAAGTTAGAACACATGGCACCTAGGGTGCAGTTAACAGGGAAAAAGTGTTCGAAGAAGGAAATATTTTTGAAACCATATAATGACCAATTTTGGTGGCATTATGTGAGTTGTGGGTGTGTGTGTGTGTGTGTGCCAATGGGAACCCGGAGTGGCGGAACCATTGTGCGGATACCCGGGAACTCGGAGTGGTGGAACCGAGGTAGGGTGTGTGGCTTGGTTACCGCGGAGACGTGCCAATGGGAACCCGGAGCGGCGGAACCATTGTGCGGATACTCAGGAACCCGAAGCGGCGGAACCGAGGTTGGGTGTGTTAAAAACAAATTTTGGAAATGTTGATTTGGAAAAAGAAAAGTGGAAAATGGTGACACGGTCTACGATGAGTCGCGTAAGAGAAACTCCGAAGTCTTGGACACCAACGATAGTTGAATAACGAATGTGGAAGTGTCAGTGTTGACCATTTTGTTAAATATGCTTTGTACCTTTGAAAATCGTTAACTTATGATCTGATGTGTATAAGTTTAAGGGTTAGTGGGTTTAGATTATTCTATTGAGCTTTTTAAGCTCATGGTGTTACCTTTGGTGACCCTAACATATTATATCGGTGGTGACGCTGGTATAATGTGTCAGACCTCGTAGACGAACAGGGTGAACTCTACACCTTGGAAGCCTTTGGAGCCGAAGAGCTAGCCAGGATGGAGGAGGAAGCGGAGCAGTAGATAGGAACCCTAGTTCCTTCCCTATTTAAATAAAAGTACTTTTGTAAGGTTTATGATGTAATATTGAGCAAGACTGTATTTAAATATTCAATAAAATTGTCTATTTAACGTACCCAAAATTCGGGGCGTTACAAATAGAGTTAAGAGGTTGCCGAGCTTGGCGTTATCGTCGGCCATTGTGCCAGTTTGGTGGATAATACTAAGGTCAGCAACCAAAAGTTGTTAGGTGCCCCTACCTATGGTTGGGGTTTGGCCAAGGTGCCAGCCCCTAGCCAAGGTTTTAAGGGCTTAGGATGTTGAATGTTTGTGGGTGGTTTGCTCCCGAAGCGTGAGTATAACCGGATGTTGGCTGACCTTACTGTCTTGCCAAACCAAACCGAAGCCTGAATTCCAGCCATAATGTATGTCTTAGGCTCGGTGGACCATATGTCCAGCTTTTGCTTCTTTGGGTAGCGATGGTGGCCGAAGCTGGGGCGTAAAAACCGTTTGTGGGTGTGACCGAAATCAACGTTTGTGGTTGGCAGATAATGCCAAGGGTAAGTTATGAAAACATAAGTGAAATATGCTTAAAAGTGCAGAAGACGTCAATTGCCAAACAAGATTCTTCTTGGTATGGATAATCGTTGGAATACAAGGAAAAATTAAAAACTAAGGGCCAAAGCCATTCTTGAGAAGAAGTACAATGGATAATGAGGCCGAAGCCCAGATGTTGACAAAATATAGAGTTGGTAAATAAAAGATTAACTAATGATAGTATGTGGCCGAGCACAAAGTGAATTTGGAAAAGGTTGATCACATGTATGCCTTCTTTAGATTCTGTGCATTCCACAGGTTGGTGAGGACTTTCCCATTCATGTCCTCCAGCACGTAAGCACCTTTGCTAGCAATCTTGACAACACGAAAGGTCCTTCCAAGTTGGGTTTAAATTTCATTTTCTTGCTGGCTTGTACCACTTTTCGCCAAACCAAGTCATCTGGCTTGAAGGTCTTGGTTCACACACTTCGGTTGTATCCCTTGGCCATTTGCTGTTGATACTCGGCGGGTTTTAATCGAGCATCATCACGCTTCTCTTCTACCAACATCAACTCCTGTTCCACAGCTTCATCGTTGGTCTTTGGGTCAAAGCTCTCTGTTCTCAAAGTGGGGAACTTGGACTCTAGTGAGATTACGGCCTCCATGCCGAATGCCATAAAAAAAGGCGTTTGGCCTGTTGAGCGCCTTGATGTAGAACGGTAAGCCCATAGAATGCATGGCAATTCCTCAGCCCATTTGCCTCTTTTGGAGTTTAGTCGACGCTTGATCCCAACGTAGACTGTCTTGTTCATAGCCTCAGCCTGGCCGTTCCCTTGGGGGTATGCTGGAGTGGAGTTGAAGAAGCGAATCCCAAATTCGACGCAGATGCTGGTTAGGTTTTTGCCGACAAATTGAGTTCCGTTATCTAAGACGATGGCATATGGAACGCCGAACCTGGTAACGATGTTACGCCAAATGAATCTCCAAATGTCAGCTTCTGTTGTTGTGACGAGGGGTTTAGTCTCCACCCATTTTGAGAAGTAGTCTATTGCCGTGATCAGAAACTTGAAGACTCCAGGGGCCGTTGGCAGCTTTCCCAAAATATCAAGCCCCCATTGTGCAAAGGGTCAGGGACTTTTGATGGGCGAAAGATTCTGGGCCGGTTACTTCGGGAGAAAAGAGTTGGCATGGTCGACATCTGCGGATGACTTCTTCACAATCTTTCTTCATGTCCTTCCAAAAGTATCCCTGACTCATTGCTCGCTAACAGAGAGAACGGCCGCCAGAGTGGCAGCCACAACTACCTGAGTGAAGCTCAGTGAGAATCTCGGGTACTTAGGTTGGGTGAACAACCAGAAGATAAGACCTAGAGATAGACTTCCTGTAGAGTAGGCAGCTTTCGGAGAGCCAGTAGTAAGCGGCTTTGTTCCTGATGCGGTAAGCTTCCATCTTGTCAGTGGGTAGGGTGTCATTTTGGAGAAAAGCCATGATCTCGTCCATCCAACTTGGGCCAAGATCGATATTGAGTACTTATGGAGTTGTTTCAAAGGATGGGTGGTCAATGCTGCCGAAGTTGATTGTCCTGAATTTAGAGGCCTTTAACGCTGAGGCTAAGCCAGCGAGTGCACCTGCGTGGGCATTATGCTCGCGGTTGATTTGCTCGATCTTGAAATTCTTAAAGTGCGAGATGAGCTCGATTGCTGTGGCTTGGTATTTCAACATTCGTGGGTCTCGAGCCTCATAGTCCCCAAGTACTTGATTAACTATGAGTTGGGAGTCACAGTAGACAACTATATTGGCGACTTTCATCGCAATTGCAGAGCATAAGCTAGCAAGGAGGGCTTCGTATTCAGCTTCATTGTTGGTGGCGGGGAAGTCAATGCTGAGAGAGCTTTCATGAAGTGTCCCACAAGGGGAAACTAAGACTACCCCTGCTCCAGCTCCCTTGCTATTGGATGCCCCATCGACATTTAGGCGCTAAGTCTCCCCTTGAAAAAGGTGCCAAGGCTTTGTCGCTAAGTTTTGTTCGGCCACGGATTGTGGAGTTGGAGCATTGAGTACGATTGCATCTTCTTGTGTTAGTTCCACTATGAAGTTGGCCAGAACCTGGCCTTTGATTGCCATTTGTGGCTCGAAGTGAGTGTCAAAATTTGCAAGTTCAACAACCCACTTGGATACTCAATTGGAAAGATCTGCCTTTTAAAAGAGGGCGTTGAGGGGGTGTTCAATTAATACAATGATCGGGTGGGACTAGAAGTACGATAGTAGTTTCCTTGTCGCCGAGACTAGGGCTAGAGCAAGTTTCTCCAGAGGGAGATAGCGTGTTTGTGCCGGAAGGAGTGTTTTGCTTGTGAAGTAGATCGGCATGTCATTGACCCCTACTCGCCGAACAAGGGCTAAACTGACCGCATGGGTGGAGACGGCAAGATACAGATATAGGGTCTCAAACTCCTTTGGTTTCACCAATAGTGGGGCCGAGCTTAGGTACTCCTTGAGTTCGGTCAAAGCGGAGTCGCAATCGGGAGTCCATTCAAAACTGCGTCGGTTTTTGCCCTTCAAAGCATGGAAGAATGCATGGCACTTGTCGGAGGACTTGCTGATGAACCGGTTTAGGGCGGCTGCCATCCCAATGAGCCTTTGTACTTCTTTGATTGTTCTTGGTGGCCACAAGTCTGCAACGGCCTTGATTTGGTTGGGGTCGGCCTCGATACCACGCCTTGTAACCAAATGCCTGAGAAATTTTTCGGCGTTAACGCCAAACGCACACTTTTTAGGGTTCAGGTGGAGCTTGTGGAATTTAAGAATGTAGAATATTTCAGTTAACTCTTGGAGGTGGTTGCATTCCTTCTGGCTTTTGATGACGAGGTCGTCAATGTAGGCTTCCAAGGTGTGGCCAATTTGGGCGTGCAACATCTTGAATATGGCTCGGTTGAATGTGGCGCCTGAGTTTTTTAGGCCGAACAGCATAATGCGGTAACAAAAAATGCCAAAAGGGGTGATGAAGGCCATTTTTTTCATGTCGTCTGGGTCCATGGCTATCTGATGGTAGCCACAGTAGGCATCGAGGAAGCTTAGTCGAGCGTGTCCCGCCGTTGCGTCGACTAGTTGATCAATCTTGGGAAGTGGAAACCAATTCTTTGGACAAGCGTCGTTAAGATTGGTATAGTCACTGTAAACTCGCCATTTGCCATTGTTCTTCTTAATAACCACTGTGTTTGACAGCTAGGTTGGGTACTGCACCTCTTAGATGTCGTTGGCTTCCAGTAACCGTTTTACTTCTTCCACTACAGCGTCAGCGTGTTCTGTGGCTGATCGTCGCGCTTTCTGGACTACGGGCTTCGCGTCTTTTTTGATGTTGAGAGAGTGGTAGATAAAATTTGGGTCGACATCTGGCATCTCGTTAGGGGTCCATGCAAAGACTTCCATTTTGTTTTTTAGGTAGTGGAACATTTCTTCTCGGTCGGTGTCATTAAGGGAGATCCGAGGAAGAAAAAACGTGAGCCATCCTCATTGATGGGCATTGGGATTAGGTCTTCTTCTACTTCGTCCTCAGCTTTCTGGCTGACGTCTTCAATCACGGCCATGTCTAAAACTTCAAACCATTGCACTTGTTTGGCCTTAGTGGAGTTGTGGATAGCTGAGACGTAGCATTTGTTTGAGGCTACTTGGTCTCCTCGTAGATCTTCTTGTCTCCCATTGGTGCCGATGAAGCGAACGACCTGGTGGTAGGTTGAAGCGATTGCTTGCATGCTATGAAGCCAGATTCGGCCAAGAATTGCGTTATATGGGCTCGACACATTGACGACGATGAAATCAATGCTCAACGTTTTCGATCCGATAATGACTGGAAGGAAGGTTCGACCAAGTGGCCAAATAGGTGTACCGTTGAATCCGATGAGAGGTACTTCGGCGGGTTGTAAGGTTGACTCTATTAGATCAAGCTTTTTGAACAAGTCATAGTACATCACCTCTGCCAAGCTTCCCTGATCAAGGAGGACTAGCTTGATGTCATGGACTCCGATTTGCACAGTTACAACGAGAGCATCTGAGTGAGGAGTTTGCACAAGCTCAAGGTCGTGCACAGTGAAAGTGATTGTCCACTTAGGTAATTTTTTTGGGCATGGGTGTTTGGACCCGGGTCCTACTGCGAGTACCTGTTTGGAAGAGGAGGCACGATCGAGGTCGGCTCGAAGGCTTGTTTCGGACTCCTTCGTCACCGAGTCGTGGATAACATGTATCGTCAGCCGTGGTTCGTTGGGGTTGGGATTTTGGGTAGGTTGATGGGCGGGTGTTTTTGTTCGATCAATGTATTGATCAAGATGACCTTGGGCCACCAAACGCTCCAATAGTGCCTTATATGAGGCACATGCCATTGTGTACGTAACAGCCCGAACCCTCAAGCACCACCATGAAATATAATCACCCTCAGGTCAAATTTTAATCCTTAAGATATAACCCAAAACCAAAATATGGTAATTAACACCTTAACATTTATGTTGTGTAAATTCCCACTACCCTTTTAATCAGTCTTTTTTTCACCTCCAACAGAAGAACAAAAAAATGGCCGTCTCCACTAACCCCATTCTCTTTCTCCCTTTCCCCCCTTTTTCCTCCTTTAATTCCTTTTATATATAGATAGAGAACATGCTCAGTCATCCTATTAGGTGCACAAGTGTCCATTGCTTGTTTGTTTTTTTTCCTTCTTCCTCATCCATTCCACAACCCAACAAATAAACACATCCCATGCATGCACTCCAGCACACAAACACCTCACGTGCACTCGTTCACAAAAATCAATACCCGGCTATAAAATAAATCCCCTTTTAATAGGATTAAATATTCCTTTCCTTTCATTTAAAATAAGAACCGGGTCTCATAGTGTAATGGCCGAGCTCATTATAATATGAGCACTTCTTCCTTGGGTTCTGATTTGCTTGGCCACTATCTGTGTCGAGCTTCCCTATTGGCCACTCGAACCATGGTTGCCTCATGATCTCATTTAGAAATGACCAGATGGGCTCTTTAAAGTGTGTGGTTTCAGCCACGTAGTCGTGCACTTTTGGCTGACGTTTCTTTCCTTCCTTGATGTTGTTGACGTGTTTTTTCGATTGGGATTGCTGGGTTGTGATTGGTGTCGGCAGCTGAGGGGTTACCGTCGGTAGGAAGGTTGTTGAATTGGGAATCCCTTGAGCTGCTCGGTCTGTGTAGAACTCTTCAAGAGCACAAAATCGCTCTACTACATGCACTAACTCTCCCATGCCATGTGGAGGGCGAATAGCCAATTCGTCTAGGATCTTGCTGCCAGACTCTAATCCATTCTTGATGGTGAGTGCAGCCCAATAGTCGTCGATTCTAGGAATCTCATTGAAAAGTTGCCAGTAGCACTCGGCGTACTATCTTAGTGTTTCATTTGGGAGTTTTCTCATCTGGGATAAGGATTCAGGTTCTTTTGCCGTCCTGTTGCTTGTGATGAAGCGTGTATTAAATGCCCGTTCAAGGTCGGCAAGGCTCTCTATGGATCCAGCGGGCAATTTATTGAACCATTGGAGTCCAAGAAAGCCGAGGCTAGATGGGAATGCCTTGCATTTGATTTCGTCCTTTGTGGTGCAAAGTTCAATTGTTTGAAGAAAGTGAATCAGGTGAGTATACGCTTCGCAAGTGGCTGGATCGAACTTTGTGAACTTTGGCAAGTGGAAGTTGGGTTCGGCTGTTGTGTTGATGATGTGGGATGTGAAGGGCGAGACGCCGAGGTCCTTTAGCTGCCACTCAAAGCCTGGGTGCGATGATTTTTCGAGCCTATTTGTCTGCGTCCGCTTTGGGTCCCTCTCTTTGGACTCCTTTTCTGAGGGTTTCTCGTGGACTCGGTTCCGAAGCTTGTCGCGCAGATCTGTTGTTGTTCGGTGTGGGCTGTCAACTAATTTCTCCTTGTCGCGATGGATTTTATTGTCATTATTCGTCCCTTCAATCCGCACACCTTTCCCGTCCCACCGAGCCTGGTTTCCATTGTCTAAGTTTTCTGGTGGGATCTCCCCGAGGCGTTCAAAGACATGGTGTTTGGTCCCTATGGATTCTCGGCTACGGTGTGAAACCGTTGTGTGAGATAACTCCATATGACCAATCGAATACGTGCTTGTGAAAGACTTGGTATCCCTTGTGTGGGTTCGCTCATGGTGGGACCTCGAGCGATGCGTTCCAGATGTTGTAGGTCGTTTATAGAGGATAAGTTCCCTAGTGTCGCCCTTCTCTGGCATGAACCCAAGGCGGTCTTTTACGGAGCCGCGGTGGCCCACCTCGTGGGGTTGCTCTTGTGGTGGTGGTAGAGGCAGTGGGGGGGGGGGGGGGGGGAATCCCATCGCCTTTGCCTTCTGCCTCCAGCAAATCAAGAGGCAGCTGGCATTGCATCTTGCAGATGTTGCTTCATCTGAGCCACCTCCGCCCTTAGTGCCACTAGTTCGTTATCCCTTTCGTCGTCTCGACACTACAGTAGGCGGATGTAGGCCACCGTTATATCGTCTGTGGCTGGAGATAGGCCGGAACTTGGGGGGATAGAGATGGACATGTGTCTTTTAGGGAACGGTGGAAGGATTGTGTTTCACCGGCATCTTTGGCCCCTGAAACGGTAACATCTGGGAGATCTCCGCCCATCATGGTTGAATTTGCGATTGTCTTTGGAAGAGGAAGGTGGTTTTATAGAGGGTTTGAGCCGTTTAAATCAAAAGCTTTGAGGTTCACGTCGGGTTTACCAATTGTGTGGCCCATGATCCTTGATCTGAATTCCTCTTCCATTGGCTTATGGTTTCCCTAGCCTTCTTACTCCAACCTGCACAGTGAACGCACGGCTAAGACCTGGCCGGGGTTGCCCGGCAAGGCCCTCCGGTGAGAGGATGAGAATGTGCAAAGAGTAAAGCAAAAGACTAGGGTTTAGGGTGTATGAGAGTGTGTACCCCTTTAGGGTTGTTATCCTTCAGTATTTATAGAGTCTCATTGACTTGCTCTCCAAGCACGGGCATGTGCCTTGCATGGGCCAATCAGCGTCATAGTGATGTCACCGAATAGATCTGGTAACTGTTTTTGGTGTGAGCAGGCATCCCCATGTGCGCTCATCATTATCTTTTGGTATAACCGTTTTAGCACATGGGAGGGCACATGACTGTGTAGGTAGCCGAGCCTGGTGATAGCTGAGCCTGGTGAGTGGATTGGATGAGTAGAACCCATCCATGGAGCCACCTCCAAGATGGTGGCTGAGCTTGACATAAATTCTTCTGTCATTGGATGCAAGATGAGGGCAAAGCTATTGACTGATAGGCCTCGGCCAAGGGCCCCGGTACGGCTATAAATCGACTCGACCAAATTTGTCCAAGTACAAACAGTTATGTTTGGCCTGATACAGCATGCCTGAAAGACAATAGTTCTGTTATTTTTGTTTTTTCATAGTTTTACATTTGGGAGGGGAAGGAGGTGTGTTCTTGTCTCTTTTATGGACTTGATTTTTCTCTTTTTGAATCAAGTTCATATACAATTGCCTCTTTATTTTACTTATCCCGGGATTTTTGTTGGTTGTTAGAAAGAAATGCCGAATTCACAAGGACATGCATGTAAAATGTGACTCTACCCGATGCTCTACATTAATGAAGGAAGATCAAAGAGAAATCTTTCTTCCTAAAGGAAGATCAAGTCTCACCAGTGAATGATGCCTAAGATCAAGTCATACAAGAGGCTGATGCCGTTTTTCAATGGAAAAAGAATGCACAACAGTGTTACTCTTCGCCTTCATCCGAATATGCATGAGTATGGACTATGCATGGAGTAATGGAGCCATTGACAGGGCTTCTATGGGAGCTTCGTTGATTAATTTCGAAAAAGAATAGTAAACCTTGTCCATTTTATAAGGACTTTTAACTCGAACCATGACATGAAATGAGTCAATAAAGCCTATCCTTCTTCAATAACAAATGGAAGGGTGAAAGATTCATTGAAATTTTGAAGGTGAGAAGAGCTTTTGGGGCTTGATTTCTCAAGCACGTATTTCTGCTTTTTAAGCTTCATGTTTTTTCACAAATAGGCTCAGCTAATTTGTAGATATACATGGATTCCACTGAAGGATTGCTTTTATTCCCCCTTTTGTTGCAATTTACAGTTGTTGTTGACTTACTTGACTATGTGTTAATTTGTATGTGAAAATAGTTTAGCTGTCATAAAATTTGAGCACATTACCAATTCATAATATCGGAAAGTTATTTTGTAGTTCTCAAACTATTCCTATTTTGTGTGGGAGATTGATGTGTTTTGCCCGTTTGCCCCCCCTCCCTTTTTTATATTTTTTTATCGAGACTATTTTTCGCATATTGTATTTAGACGTGCTTTTCAAATGCTAATTATTGTGGAGTTTGCACATTATATGCAGCTAGACCATGAAGTCTCAAATTTGAACTATCGTACCGAGCACGCGTATTCGTGCAACGCATGAATGGTGAGACTAGTATATAAGTAAAACTCTCTAACCCTCATTGCCCTCCCAAATCCCCATCTCCTCCTCCTCCTCTCTCTCTCTCGCTCTTTGAATAAGCTAACCCAGCAACAAGTGGGGGTAAATAAACTTAATGTTCGATCATTGAACCCTAGTATTTCCCTGCCCAAACTAGATCTGAAAAACAAAGTTAGAGAGGTTCCACTGTAATAACTCTGAATTTTATGGAATAAAAAGTTATTTTTATTATTCGAGTTATTTAATTTTAATTGCTTGAAATTCGTAAATTCTTGAAATTTGCCATAATTGCACTTTGTTCCCTCAAGTTTCAATTCTTTCGCTTTAGTCCTACTTAGCAAGCCTA
>BPLS01000511.1:997270-1011219 GCA_019656275.1 Rhododendron kiyosumense | reverse complement strand
CCTTTGGTGTAAGAATGGAAGGTGGTTTGAGCTTGGAGGTTGAAGATAGGGGCTAGATGGTGACTGGTCAGTAATGTGGGTATGGGGTACTCCTCTTCCTCTTACTCTTTCAATGGAGAAGAGAGAACAAGAGAAAGAAGAGAGATAGAGAACTTAGGCTATTGAATGTGGTTAACCCCTTGCACATGAATGCAAGGGGGGTATTTATAGCACAAGGGTGGACTGAGATCAGGGCTGATCAGCTGGGTTAGGGGTTTGGTTAGGTTAAAGGGAGGAGTCCCATGCATTAAATGCATGGGACTAGTTGATGGGTTGTGTAGGGGAGAGAGTGGGACGTCCCCTGCAGAATGCAATGATCAGGGGGCTCTGCGTCGTACTGGGGTGGTTACAAAGTCTTGAGCACGTGACAGAAAAGCGGTGATTTGACCGGCCTTGATCATGCGTACGCCACCCATAGACTGGCGTGCGCCAGTCAAACTAAGTCAACGATCGATGTCCAACACGTGGCAGCTTCCTGGCGCACGCCAAGTGAAAGCTGGCGTAAGCAAGTAAGGTTTTGCTTGGGGTTGTATGGCTTTGGCTTTGAAGGGGTTTGAAAAGATTTGAAATGGGTTTGAAAGGGGAATATCCAAAGCTCAAAGCTCAAGACCTTCTATCGACCTCGGAGTGTTTTCAAGCTTTTATTATCATTGGGGTAACAAAAGACCGCCAAACGCGCTGATCCGGACAGTCCAGAATAGGGTGTCTACAGTAGTATTTTTTAAATTGTATTTAATGTTATTTTTGCAAAGAAAAATGTAATTTGTTTACTATTTTTTTTCCAAAAGGGTAAGTTTTATTCAATAACAATGCTTAACTACAAAGCTAACTATGATTATCGTTCCACAATGGATCCAATAACCACTCAGGAGGCCTAACTTTCCAAGTACGAATCTTAGAACCTCACAAGCCTGAATTGGCCAACATATGAGCAACAACGTTTGCCGATCTCCTTGCAAAAAGAAACTCAAAACTTCAAAACCTCTCAGCTAAGGGCCAAATATCTTCAACGACGACAACTTCTAGCTCCATTGGACATGATCTTTTATTCCCCAAAATCTGCACCATCTGCTGTGAATCTCCCTCCGCTATAATCGAATTCAACCCCAACTCAGAAGCAAAAACCGAAGCACCCCAACATGCTAGTGCTTTCGCACATACCGCAGATGGAACGGCCCCCAAGTTCATCGCGCAGGCTGCCATAAATCTCCCGATCTCATTCCGGATAACTACTCCTGCACTCGCCTTTGGTCCTTCATCTTGATCAACCCTAGCGCCATCAAAGTTGATTTTAACCCGGCCTCGAGCTGGAAAGGACCACTTGCTATCCTCATCTAATCTTCTTTGCCCATTCTTAACCACCTGCTCCTCACCATTTCCATTTTTTTTTTTGACTCAAAGAGATATTTTCTAGATCTCACCATTTCCATTTGCTCCGATAAATTTAGCCGCCACATAAACAGCCTGTTGCGGATCGGGGTTCCCTCCATTAAGCGCCATCAAGTTGATTTGTTTAGTAGGTTAACGATACTAGCTAAAGCTATATCACAGGAATGGTGCTACAATTATTAGAATATCCTTGCTATGTAGGCAAATTTTATGCCGAGAGCATTCTAAATTATTTAATTTCTACCACTAAATGTTGTAGTCCACTTAATTTAGTGAAAACACACTATATAAAAGGGCGTTTGGCTGTCTATGAGTTACATTTTGGAGTGTGCAAAGTTTGTTTCTAGGTATTTTGCTTCATATTTAAAAATGCATTATATCAAATGCATAATGAGAAATGAATGCAATTTTTTTTTTTTTAATTCAGGTTTTACTTTCCTAATCTATTGTCCACAAATCATTCAAACATTTTTAAGAAGTCACACTGTAAATGAAATCTACAATCCGCTATCCATAAAATAATTGGTTGTAAGACACCCCTATCAAATACAGAAATAGATTTTGGAGTGTCTGACATATATTGCCATACAGCATATGTTATTCAGAATGAGTTCTTATAAAACAGAAAAAAATATTCCTTTTTATTTTCTTCTTTTCGAAAACAAAAAAGATCAAACACATCAACTATATCCACAGACCTAAAGAAAGGAACCACATTGCAAATTTCCATGGCTGTTTTTAGTGGCCAATTTTTCCAATTAAGCCCTTCCTTGTGGGAGCCTCATTGTAGCAACCCGTAATTTTGGCCTGTATTTTTTTTTAAAGAAGTATTGTAATTATTAGTAAAGGCGTGACACGTGGAAATACGAATAGTGTTATGGTTACTTGATTGGGGTTAATATGATGTCATTATTTGTGAAAGGGAACAAGTGTTATTAGTGTGTGCATGTGTGTAAGTGTGAGTGAGTAGCATGGAATAATTTTCCTCTTTCTTTTCCTATATCAGCCGACACACTCACACACACATATCATCTCTCTCTCTCTAACTCTCATCCGGCTCTCTCTCTCGCCTCTCACCTCCCCTCAACTTCTCTCCTCGATTTCATCTTCTTAGAACAACATTCCGGACAAAGTCCGAGAATTAAAGTCGTTATACGGAGCGCAGGCTTTCCGGATATCCAAGAAAAATCATGATCGGACCACGTGGGAGTTCGGTTGACTTGGTCAAAGGGTCGGGTTTTGCTCAAAACCCTTGAGGTAGGGATTTCTTACTCTTGTTATGTGTTTATACGGTGTTTATGTACCTAGATCGTGCTTTGTTTCGTTGTTTGAGGTTGTCTATTCCATTTCCGAAAATCTGCAGAACAGAGCCTCTGTTTTTGGGGTTTTACTCCTTCTTAAACTCATGATTGAATTTTGGTTCCTTCATATGAAATAGAGTAGACTTAGAGCCCGTTCTAATACCGCTAGAATCACTCGAATCCGTTGAGAGTTGAATTTATGGTGATTTTTAGAAAACTGGTCTGTAATCTGTCTCGTTTTCTGGGTTTCAGCCCACTTCGAACGGCCATAACTTTCTCGTCTGATGTCCGTTTTATACGAACTTTATATCGGTTCGAAGACCTTGAGGTTCGCTTTCATTTGCCACCAGAATCGTCTTAAAACTCTTAGTATACAGAATGTTATGATCGTTTGAGTGGAGGTGTGTCAATCTGTCACGCAGATTCATATCGCTTTGGTAAATGCCTATTTAACCTTCCTTGGAGTCCAGATTTGACTAGGGTTCCTTCATACCTTTTAAGCTTCATTCACTTGCGCAACTTTTGGGACTAGAATCGCTTAAAAATATTAAGAACTCGATTTATTATGATTTTTAGAAGATTGCCCTGTAATCTGAAAGTCTGGGCAGCGCACGGAGCTGCGTTTTTCATTGTTTGTTATGGTTAAACGATGCTATTGGTTGTGGGTCCTTATGGGTCTAAAATATTGGTAAGTTGGTGAACTTTGGGCGTTAGAATCATTGAAAAATATTGAGTATGGAATTTTTAATGAATTGTCGAACACGGACTGCTCTCTTGGAAAATTTTGGTCCGTTGATCCTCGTTCGTCTTTTTTGACTCCCAATCACTTCTAACACATTTTGAACGTCGTTAAACCATCCTTAAGCTTGATTACTCGAGTTCCAATGAGTTAATGATCATTTAAATTCCTTTGATGCCCGTTAAGCGTAATCTTAGCGGCGTCGTAAATGAAATACGTGATGTAGGATTGATTAGGAGTACCGAAGGCTAAGTGTGACGTTGTGGGAAATATAGTTGGTAGACGTGAGCTTTTCTAGTGATCCAAGTGGTAGCACAGTAATGCGTGTCCGCGTAATTTGCTTATCCTTCGAACTCTTTTGGCTCTCGTTCCATGAGATCTAAGTATCAATATTAGTGAGTAGCATGTTGTAGAGTGGCTATGGAGTCGGTACAATATTGTGATGTTCTGTTATGATTGATCGTTTGGAATACATTGTAATGTGATTGTCGATGCGTGTTTGACCTATAAGTCGGTTTGATTGACATGATCTATTGCGTCATGAGATTATGAGAAGTATTTGCTGAAGGGATTGTGTGATTGTTGGGATTCGAGTGACTGTAATTGAGAATTGAAATGAGGAAATGCTAACTGCAACGCAAGGGGTAGAAATGCAGAGTTGTTGAGATTACGAGAGGTGTTGAAATAGTTGCGAACCTATTGTAAGTACGTTTGATTGATGTGAGTTTAATAATATTTCTACATGACAAGTGAACGGTTAGGAATACTTACAAGCTGTCGGCAACTCTTTGGCCGTAGTCTGTCTTCCGTTGTAATAAACTCATGTTTCTCATGGTTCACTTATGAAATTCTTTCACTCTAGATGCATAACTCATCATATTTTCCTATAACTTGCGTATAGATTTCTCTACTGGGCTAGTGTAGCTCAACCTATCATTTTCAGGTATTTAACAAGGAAGTTGGCATGGCGTGCATTGTGTGCCTGTTGATCGTGGGTTTCGAAGGTATAAAAGAGGCGACAAATAATCATTTGTTTGAAATTAGTATTCAAAAGAATGATTAAAGTAAAATGTAATATTATTTTGATATTTGTATATCTTGGGGCTTCGAGCTAGGGTTGTAACGTTTGAATTGAACTTTGAGGATTGGGGGAAAATATGTCATTTAGGTATTATTGGTACTTCATTAATGATTTTTATTATTTAAAATGATTATTATTTATGTTGAAAATCGAGGACGTGACACTCATGCTTAAAAAGTGGGGGCATAATTGTTTTTGGAACTGTTTGGCACTGTTCACGCCAATTTCAAATTATTTAAAGGGATTTTTGGACTTTTCTCTTTTTCCCTTTGTGTCCCAAAAATCACATTTGTTTTTGTTTTTGTCTCCTTCTGTGGGGGCTATTTGGTTAAAGCAATAGATGGTGGTGTGGTTTCAGAGATAAAAAGCCTGCAACACATACGTTTCTTTCTTTCCTCTTTCTTTCGTCGGTCCGGCTAATGGAAGCCTAGTAGGTCAATTTTAAGAAGGAAAATGCTACAGGCACATCAGTTGTGCCACACCTCAGCCACATCAGCTGATATGGCAGTGGTCCTAGTTAAAAAAAAAAAAAAACTCAAAATCAAAATCAAAATCGTGTTTCCTCTTCCGTCCACGCCCAAAATACACCACCACCACCGAACGGCGACCTCTACCCAGACCAACCGGCCAACACCATCACCATTGGCGACCTCCGCCTCCATCGCCACCACCGATGACCTTCGCCGCCATCTGCCCCTCCCCTTCCCTCCCCTCCACTGACGGCGACCAGCAGCAACAGCAATTTCTGCCTCCGCGACCACGCACCTCCAACGTCTCTATACACTCGTACTCACTCACTCACTCTCTCTCTCTCTCTCTCTCTCTCTCTCTCAACCCTAAAACTTTTTTTGATTTCACTCTGCTTAGGTTAGGGCTAAACTGAAATTGAGGCTTTCACTTTGAAATTAGGGATTTCACTCTAATTAGGGTTATGTTTCCTTGCTTTCTTAGGTGCTTATATTTGCGGTAAGTTGTGGGATTATTATTGGTAACTTCAAGCAATTTTGATTTTCAGAGACCCACTGAGGATTTTCTACGAAACTTTGTACGAGCAAGTGCTTGGTAGCAAAATGGCAGCTTTCTTGTAAGGACTTCAACCCTTTGGTAATTTTGTGTTTAATGCAAGATGTGAACCACCCTGACTTCACTATGGAACATTGGTTATTTGAATTTTCAGTCATGTTTCTGTTAAATGTTGGATAATGTCCTATCTTTAGTGCCATAATAGTCGTTGTAACGACCCTAATTTTTTGTGAATAAAAATTTCGTTAAATATTTGAATTTTATTTGAATTACTTTTCCCAAGGTTACTTTCCTAGATTCCTTGTAGGTGTTCATGCATCCAAACCTAGGATTAATAGCCTTGAACCTAATTACTTTTCCCAAGGTTACTTTCCTAAATTCTCCCTATGTGTATATATATATAGATATAAACACATGGGGAATAAAGAGAGAGAGAGAGAGAGAGAGAGAGAGAGAGAGAGAGAATGAAAGTGTGTGAGTGGGTGCATGTGTTTTGGATACTTCCACAAGCTATCTATTAGCCTTAAGCCTAATTGCTACTTTACAACCCATTCCTAGGCCATACCTACAATAATTGCTAGGAAAAAATTTATCCCTTGGATAATAGAAATGGAAGCCAAGATTTTTGCTATAAATAGCACCCCTCACTTACCATTCAACACACACCTTCCAACCATTCAACTTCTCTCTCTAGAAATCCTTGGATTGTTCTTTGTTCTTACTCTGTTCTTGGTGTTCTTGAGTTTCTTCTTGAGTTCTTCAAGAAATTCATCCTAGACCGACACCAAACCACCACTCGACCACCCTCTTGATCCAAAAGTTTAGCCAAGAACTAGTTTCAAGAGAAACCTTTCTCTTTCAAAACTACCGGAAGCTCACTGTAGGAAGTCACTCCGTTCGACGTACTTACTTTTTCCCGTAGCCGCCCTACCACCAAGAAGAACAGTAGGTTTTCCATACCTACTTTCCCTAAGTATACGTAGTATATCCTTGCATTCTAAGAATAATTAGACTATATGATTTATTGTTTGTATGTTGAAATGCATGAGAACTTGAAAAGTGTTTTACTAAAGATTTGAAAAGGAGGGGGAGTATGTTGAATATTCCGACGTTATTTTCCAGAAAAACATGTGTTGTTTTGAACTTCCCTAGAAGGAAGAAAGAGCGGATCTTCGAAATTTAAATTTGATTGAAAGTATTCGTATTTTGATCTTGAGGATGGTTATGAGAATGCATACGTGATTACTTGCATTACTTGTGGCTGTGTGATAAAGCATAAGTGGTCTCCACTCCAAAGGCGTCCGTACATGTGGCGCTATGCTTTAAGTTGAGATTTGAGCATGATAGATAATATAGAGTTGGATGATCTTGCTAGTTTAGTTTCAAGATTTCAATGAATGATTTATGTGTACTTACGTAAAAAGTTCTGCTACGAAGTCTATGCATGTAACGTGACACAAAAATCAAGAAAGTAGAAACATGAAACCTAGGGTGTGTTAAAGGCAAGATAAGTTTTGAAACCACAATGGGCCGCACTTGGCAGCACATTGTGTGGTGTGTGTGTGTGTGTGAAAACGTTTTTGAAAAACCCAATGAGAACCCTGACCGGCGAAATCATTGTGGGGATTCTCGGGAACCCGGAGCAGCGGAACCGAGGGATGAATTGTGGTTTGGTTATCCATGGAGAGGAGCCAACACAATTGTTTTAATGATTTTCGAAAACCCAAATGGGAACCCGGACCGGCGGAACCATTGTGGGATACTCGAGAACCTGAAGCAGTGGAACTAAGGGTTTTGAATTATGGATTGGTTATCCATGGAGAGGAGCCAATGCCAAATTCAATGTTTTGTGTGCCAATGGGAACCCGGAGCAACGGAGCCAAGGTTGGGTGTGTTAAAAATGATTTTTGAAATGTTGATGAAAATGATGACACGGTCTATGATGAATCGCGTAAGAGAAATACAGAAAATCATGGACACAAACGTTAGTTTGGATAGTGAATGTGGATGTGTTATTGTTAGCTGTTTTGTTAAATATGCATGTGCTATGTGGAAATCGTTAACTTTATGATTTTTTGTTTGTAAGTTATGGGTTAGTGAGTATGGATTATTCTGCTGAGCTTTTGTAGCTCATGGTGTTACCTTTGACGACCCTGACATATTATACTAGTGGCGACGCTGGTATAATGTGTCAGACTTTGTAGATGACTAGGGAGAACGGTACCCATTGGAGGCTTTTGGAGCCGAAGAGCTAGTTAGGATTGAGGAGCAGACGGAGCTGTAGTTAGGAACCTTAGTTTTCCCTCCTTTTATGTAATGAAAGTACTCTCATGGGAGTTATGATGTAATAATGAGCCAGACTCTATTTAGATTTTCAATAAAAATGTTTACTTAACGTACCCAAAATTCGGGGCGTTACAACTTGGTATCAAAGAGGCAGTTAGATGTTACAACTGTCAGGCTATGGGCCATTACAGCCGCCAATGCCCACAACCTCAGAAGGAGGAGAATGGGAGCTTTGGACAGACAGGTTTTGTTTCACAAAACCTTGGGGGCCCATTGCCGCAGCAAAACAAGGGGAAGCAGCCCGTTAGAACCAAACAAAGCACTGGAGGGCGTATCTTTGCGTTGTAGACTAAGGAACAAGAGCAGGATCCTGTTATGATCCAAGGTACGCTACAATAGTACCTGTGTACGAGCTTTGTCTGACTTTGGAGCATCACATTCCTTTATATTTACTACCTGCGTGACTGTTCTAGCACTAAAAACATAACCCCTAAGTACAAACATGAAAGTAACGTCACCGCTGGGGGGGAGTATAGCTGTTTGTCTAATGTGTAGAGGGTGCGAACTAGGAGTAGCCAACCTGCACCAAAACTGCGATCTTAGAATAATCAACATGGCCAAATTCGACGTAATCCTGGGGAGGGACTGGCGATCAACACATCGAGTGGTCATAGACTGCTATCAGAAGATAGTGACAGCTTATTCCCTAGAAGGGACTCATTTCCGTTTAAGGGGGATTGACAAAGGACGAGTTCGGCGATGAAAAGATCGAAGTGGCAGAACTAATTATTTGGATGGCTCGCTAGTCTCCAATTGGAAGAAGCCAACAGAATGGCAGTGGGATTACCACACATCGTTTACGAGCACGCCAATGTTTTCCTTGAAGAACTTCCTGGCTTATCACCTCAAAGAGAGATGGACTTCTCAATAGAACTCAAACTGGGAACCGCACCAATCTCTATGGCGCCGTACCGAATGGCCCCTACCGAGCTAAAAGAGCTCAAGACCCAATTGAAGGAGTTGTTAGACAAAGGGTTCATCAGACCGAGCATGTCAACAAGGGAGCGCTTGCACTATTCGTAAAGAAGAAGGAAGGGACGCTTTGATTATGCATCGACTACAGGAAGCTAAACCAAGTCACAATCAAGAACCGATATCCTTTGCCTATGATCGATGATCAATTAAAAGGCACCACCTGCTTCTCTAAAATCGATCTTTGATCAGGCTATCATCAATTAACGACCCAAGATGAGGATATCGCTAAGACAACCTTTCATACCAGAAACGGACACTACAAGTTTGTAGTAATGCCGTACAGGTTGACAAACACTCCAGCAGTATTCATGTGTCTCATGAACAAGATCTTTCAACCCTACTTAGACAAATTTGTAGTGGTGTTTATTGATGATGCCTTGATATACTCTGCCAATAAGAAGGAGCACGAAGAATACCTTTAAATAGTACTACAAGTACTCCGAGATAGACAGCTTTATGCCAGGGCACGTAAATGCGAGTTCTGGCTAGAATTGGTTAAGTTCTTGGGGCACATAGTATCCAAGGACAGGAATCGCGGTGGACGAAAGTAAGGTCGAAGCAGTACTGAATTGGAAGCAGCCGTACATCTGAAATTACCGCCAAAAGTTGATGCAGCTAAAGGCTTATTTTCTCATGACTGCATAGGTTCTTTCAGTGCCTTTGCTAATAATATCTGAGTTTGTAGAAAATCGTAGGGCTTACTTGCTAATGTTCGATTTTCCCCTGAATAAGGATGGAGTACTTACGCCTTACAATTTTGGAGTGATCCTGTTCAAGTTGATCTGTTGTTTCCTAAGTTTTGGAAACGAGTTTAATATCGTTAGGTGGGGAAGGATCGTGGTAAGGAAACGTTTCTAGGGTGTGAGTCCGCATGATGATTTGGTAAAAGTTTCGCGTTGGCGTTTACAGTGGAAACTCTATCAAGGGCCTACAATGAGGCAAATTGTAACAGCCCTGATTTTTGGAAAATAAACATTTCGTTAAATATTTGAATTTTATTTTTAATACTTGGATTTACTTTTAAATTTCTATAATTTTTCATAATTACGTTGTTGCCCTTCAAATTTGATTTCTTTGCGCTTTAACCCACTTAATAAGCCTAGTTAGCTTCTAACCGACTTGTTGGAAAAACTAAACTAGGAAGCCACCTAGTTACTATAGATGGACCGCTTTGCCCCTCTTGAACCCTTTGAACTTTTTTTAACCCTACCTAAGGAATGATTATTTGTTTTCTTTTAATTGTTTTGGTTTTATTCTTTATCCTTTGGATAATAAAGGTTAGGGTAATCTTTGTCCATTGGATAATAGGCCCCCTATTTAAATATGTTTGTTTTTAACACATGTGCTAAGTACTTTTATTCATTGTTTATTGGTTAATCTTCCAACCCTCCATTATCCATTGGATAATAAAAGTAAGGGAATTTATTACCCATTGGGTAATAGCATTAGACTTCCAACAAAGTACAAGGATTTTATTAAATAATCAAGTCTTGGATTTTCCCATGTGATTTTGTGCATTAAATTATTGGGGTAAATCAAAACCCTAGATTTCTAAAGGACATTTTTTATTATTTTATCATAAAAGTTTCCAAGTAACTATTGTTCATTGGATAAATAAAAGTTAGGGGATTTATTGTCCATTGGGTAATAGGTTGGTCTTTCCACCAAGTACAAATGGGATTTATTAAACTAATCTTTTCTTTTAAGCTCATGTGACAAAGTACCCATTGTTTAATTGTTTTCCTACACATGTTATATATATGTATGTACTAGTACTAGAAGAGAGAGAGAGAGAGAGAGAGAGAGAGAGAGAGAGAGAGAGAGAGGAAGGAAGGAAGGAAGAAGGAGAGTTGGTTGTACTTCCATGATCTTCCTTGTACTTCATATCTTAGTGTATCTTTCTTCCTAGCTAAGTAACTAACCCTCCATTAACCTCCATAGTACTTATTTGTTTGTTTAAACCAAAATCTTGTACAATATATCTTTTCCTTGAACAAAATCTCCAAGAATCAAATCCAAAGGACCAATATAGCCATGCAAGCCTAAGGTTAGGCCTTGATCTTTCTAGTTGGCATGACAAGTGTCAAAAGTTGAGGTAGAGAGAGAGCGGGGGGGCCGGCCTTGAGGGAGAGGGAAAGGGCATGCCTTGGCCTATAAATAGAGCCATTCTCTTGCCATTTGAACACACACCTTCTCATTTGCTCTTCCTTCTCTCTAGAAACCATTCCTGGCAGCCTACTGCCCTTCGGAAATTCCTCAGTTTTCTCCTGTTTCGAGTAGTTTTTAGAACCTACTTCCTCCGGGAAAGTTGTAGAACACTTCGAGAGCTTCAAGTTAGGCTCAAGAACCATCCCAATCGGCGAAGAAATGATAAAGATATTGTCATCCGAAGTTCAGTGAAATTCTCGGATTTCCATTTCCAGACAGCTTACTGTCACTTCCTTTTTCACCGTTTTTCTCCTACTTAGAGTGGTTTCTAGGATCAACTTCCTTCACGAAAGTTGTAGAGAATTTCTAGAGCTTTGTTTTTGACCCAAGGAAGATGGTATTCGGCCAAAGATTGACCGAGTTACTGCCATCTGAACTTCGGTCCAGATTCGCGAGAAATTCCAATTAGCTTATTCGGCCCCGACTAGTTTCGGATCAAGGTAGGATACTCTTACCCTAACCCTCTATATATGTAAGACCTCTTTATCTTCCATTTCAAAGTAAGTTATCTTGAATTACTTTTCATGTCAAGTATTTGTATTTTGATCTTTAAGACTAAAATGAGCATGCTTATATGAATTGCTTGTGGTATAGAATAGAGTTGGATGATCTTGATGAATGATTGTCATCGTGTATGTAGATTAATCTCTACACATTCTCCCTAGTATAACTTTTGTTATTTTAGTTTATGATAAGGTTATCTATTGCTATCGATGAAAATATTCGAAAGGTGTTCTTTTGAATTAATGAAAAGGATGGGGAGTATGTTGAACTCATCAACTTATGTTTTGAGCATGCTAAATAATGTAAAATTAGATGATCTTGCTAGTTTGGTTTCAAGGTTATGAAGCATGATTTGTGATTACGTATGTGGAAAGTCCTACCGCGGAAGTCTTTGCATGTAACGAAACACGAGAAACGAGAAAGTAGAAACATGGCACCTAGGGTGTGTTTAACAAGAAAGTTGTGTTTTTCCCGGTTGGAAATATTTTAAAATCACATAATGACCATTTCGAGGGTATTACGTGGGATGTGTGTGTGTGTGTGCCAATGGGAACCCGGAGCGGCGGAACCATTGTGCGTTCCCATGGGAAACCGGAGCGGCGAAACCATGGTGAGGTATGGCTTGGTTATCCGCGGAGAGGAACTAATGCAATTGTGTGCCAATGGGAACCCGGAGCGGCGGAACCATTGTGCGGATACTCGGGAACCCGGAGCGGCGGAACCGAGGTTGGGTGTGTGTGTGGCTTGGTTATCCGCGGTACGGAGCCAATGTCAAAAGATTTTGAAAGATTGTTTTGTAAATGAAAATGATTGACACGGTCTATGATGAGTCGTGCAGGAGAAACAAAGAGAATTTTGGACACCAACGATAGTGAATAGTGAATGTGGATGTGTTATCGTTATTAGTTTGATCTCTCTGATCTTTTGTTTGTAAGTTATGGGTTAGCGGGTATGTGATTGTTCTGCTGAGCTTTTGTAACTCACGGTGTTACCGTTTGGTGACCCTGACATATTATATTGGTGGTGACGCCGGTATAATGTGTCAGACTTCGTAGAAGAGCAGGGCGAGATCTTCACCTTGGAGGCGTACGGAGCCGAGGAGCTGGCTAGGATGGAGGAGCAGGCGGAGCCGTAGATAGGAACCTTAGTTTCCCTTTCTTTTGTAATAAAAGTACTCCTGTGGGGGTTATGTTGTAATAAAGAGCTAGACTCTATTTTGAAATTTTAATAAAATTGTCTTATTTAACGTACCCAAAATTCGGGGCGTTACACAAATTGTTCGATAGCTGAAGCAACCTTAACCCCGTCTTGCTAAGCGAGTGATCAGGAAGTATCGATAAATGGAATACATGGAGTACCTATCTCGATAGTGTCTGACAGAGACCCATGTTTCGTGTCACACTTCTGGAAAGGATTACAGAAAGCATTGGGAATAGACGTAAGACTTAGTACAGCCTTCCACTCAGAGTCAAATGGGCAAATGGAGAGCACAATACATATACTAGGAAGACATCACCATTAGCAAAGACGCGACATACGAAGAAGAACCAATAGAGATTCAGGACCAAAGTGAGAATGTAACGACCCTGATTTTTGGTAAATAAAAAAATTTCATTAAATATTTGAATTTTATTTTAATTATGTAGATTTCTTTTAAACAAATTTTTTTTTAATTTCTAATAATCCGTCATAATTAGATTTGAGGCTTGTAAAAATTATATCTTTTGACACCGGACAATCTAGTTATTTTCTAAAAACAAGTATGTTCATAAAAGCACTTGTATATTTTCCTAGTAAGTGTAATAAATCTTTAAATTATATTTCTTGGCTAGAAATCCTACTTGGCAAGTAGAATTAGTTTCCAACCGATTAGTTAGAAATACCTAACTACCAATTCACCTAGTTACAATTCTCCTAACCCTAGATGAACCTTTACCCATTGGACAATAGGAAACTTAGACTTTCTATAAAGGATATTTTGTGCTAGATTTAATAAAGTACTCATATATAGTTGTATATAGACTTATATACACATGCCTAAAAGGACATATAAGCATTATTTAAGTAGATATTACTTCATCCTATTAACCATTGGTCAATAACTACTAGGGAAAATATTATCCATTGGATAATAAGTTAATCTTACTAACTAGTACTAGGATTTATTAAACTAGTCACTTCTTAGATTTTCCCATATCATTGTATACTTATACATATACATACATACATACATATATATATATATCGGGGCGGTTCCGTGGACACCCTAAAAAAATACCTAAAAAAACACCTCATAATTCCCGATCAAATTTTGACGATCCGAGCCGCTCAATATGATCAGAAC
>BPLS01000511.1:985614-996870 GCA_019656275.1 Rhododendron kiyosumense | reverse complement strand
TATATATATATATATATATATATATATACACACACTTCCATAGTACTAGTACTAGAGAGAGAGAGAGAGAGGAAGAGATTGGAATGTACCTTGTCTTGATCTTCCTTGATCTTCTTACAGTGTACTTGACTTAAATACAATCCACGGATATACACTTGTTCAAGCAAAATCTATTCACATTGTCCTTATTTGTACATTTACCAATATAAAACCTTGTACAAACCTCCTTTCTTCCACTAAAATCTTTCCAAATCATTCCAAAGTACTAAATCTAGCCATGCAAGCCTAGAACTAGGTCTTGATCTTTCAAAGAAAGCATGAGAAGTTGAATAAAAAAATGAGATATGGAGAGAGAGAGAGAGAGAGAGAGAGATTTCGGGTGAGAGGGAGAGAGAGGGAGCCTTGGCCTATAAATGGCAAGTCATTCCAAGCTTGAACTCACACCTTCACTCACTGTTCCAACTTCTCTCTAGAATTTTTAAGCTTTCACTACAACAAAAAAGGTCAAAGACGAGGAAAAAAATTTGTCGGCAATTACATGATTTCGTCGCCAAACTGATTGCCGACGAAAAATTTCATCCCTGTTCGTCGTTTTATGTTGGTCGAGATAGGCCCTTGACGACGATTTTTTTTTTTCATCGGCATTTTTTTGTTTTGGCGATGAATTTTTCCGTTGTCTATTTCAATTTTGCGCGACGAAAAAGTTTTGTCGGCATTGGTTTTTTGGGCGAGGAAATTTTATGTCGGCGATTGTGTATGCAACGAAAAAAAATTTCCACCCTTTTGCTCACTGTTTTTGCTCCCAGTGGGTTTCGAACTCATGACCTCGCGCCTACAACACCCAAGCCCTTACCACTACACCAACACAACATCTATTACTAGATCACTAATATTTATTATATATACTATTTCTAATTCGTTTTTATTTTCCGAAACCACCACCACCATGATGCCACCACTACCACCACCACCACCACCATCACTATACCACTACCACCACCACCACAATCACCACTCTGCCACCGCCACCACCACCACCACCACAATATATCACCACTCCACCACCACCAGCACAATCACCATTCCACCACCACATCAACAATCACTGCAACCACCACATTATCACCACTACACCACCACCACCATTCCTACAACTCCACCCAGGCCACCCACCATGCCGCCGCCATCGCTAATAGATAACTATCGAAAATTTTAAACTAAACTATGTATAATATATATTACCTTTTTATGATTAAATTTTAAACTAAACTATATATGTATATTTTATTTAATATGTATATTTCTATTTATTTTTTATGCTAAATAATATATAAAAAATTAAAAATTAAAAAATAATCAGCCAAAAAATTCGGTCAACGCCAACGAATTCTAAAATTTCGTCGCTAGAAGCCAACCTTCGTCAACGAATTTTTTTTCCTCGCTAAATAGCTCCCCTATGACGATGAAATTTGAATTCCTTGCTAAAAAGTTGCCCTTTGACAATGAATTTGGGATTTTCTCGCCTAAAATTTGTATTTGACGACGAAATTATTTTTGTCGCCAAAAATTAAGCCTTCAACGACGAAATTTTTTTTCCTAGCCAATAGCCCTCCTTTGGCGACGAAATTTATTTTCGTCGCCATAGACCAACTTTGTTGAATTGTTTCAAGGTTCCAAAGTTCAAGTTTCTTTAAATTTCTTGAAGTTCTTGAGAGCTACCACCAAACCACCTCCAAAACCACCCCTAGATCCTTAAACTAGCCTAGCTTAGTTAGTAAAGTTGTTTTTAGGAAGAGAAAATCCATCTCTCTTCCTTTCAAAGCAATCTGGAGCCGTTACGCCGCCGATTCGCAAAACCGACGACCGATTCTCAAAACCAACCAACCGCCTAAAAGAACAGTAGAATACCTCTACTTGCTACTCTAAATATATGTAGATTTTCCTTACATATAACCTTTAATTGTTTTCTTAAAACATATAAGATTATCTATCGCCTAAAAAGTATATAAAGTAATCTGTCGTCTATAAGTATATAAGGTTATCTATTGCTTATAATGTTTGAAATGCATGGTAGTTAACAAATTTATTTTTGCTATTGGAAGTATGAGCATGTATGCATGAATTGCTTGTATTACTTATCTTGTTGTAAAGCATAAGTGATTTTCACTGCAAGGGCGTTCGTACATGTGGCGTTATGCTTTAAAGTTGTGATTGGAGCATGCAAAATAATATAAAGTTAGATGATCTTGCTAGTTTAGTTTCAAAATTACAATGAATGATTATGATTACTTATGTGGAAAGTCCTACCGCAGGGTCTATGCATGAAAACAAGGCACCATAATCAAGAAAGTTAGAAACATGACACCTAGGGTGTGGTTAATGGAAAAACGTGTAATAACTCTGAATTTCGATAAATAAAAATTCATTTTTATATTTGAATTAATTATTTTAATTGCTTGGTTTGCTGTTAATTTTCTTTTTAATTCCTAATAATTTTTCATAATTAGATTTTAGCCCTTTAAAATTCATTTCTTGATATGAGGCCCTACTTGGCAAGTTTAGTTAGCTTCTAACCTACTAGTTAGAGAAACCAAACTATCGATTCACCTAGTTACAATTCTCTAACTCTAGATAGACCTTTTTGACCATCTTGAGCCTTGTGAATCTTTTCAACCTTAGACTAGAAAATCATTATATTTTCTTTTATTATTTTATTTCTTGGATCTTTGCCCATTGGATAATAAAAGTTAGGGAAACTTTTATCCATTAGATAAAAGAAATCCTAAATTTTCTATTTAAAATATTTTATGCTAGGATATCAAAGTACTCTTATATATTTATATATATAGACTTTTATATTTGCTTAATAGGACATGTAGTCCTATTCAAGAGTTATTTTATTTTATTTTAGTTTTTTTTTTTACCCATTGGTCAATAACCGCTAGGGAAATTATTACCCATTGGATAATGAGGTTAGTCATCCTAACAATACTAGGGTTTGCTTAATAAACCATTTTCTAGATTTTCCATATGGTGATATACTTATATAAATATGTGCATGTACTCTATAGACTTAATACCCTAGATTTCCTAGGTACACTAGTACAATATTATAATGGGATCATGTGCCAATTTGGATTAGTTTAATGGGCAGTTTTTACTTGAAAATCTACCTAGATTGCATGGTACACCATATATATATATATATATACACACACACACACACATACTTGGACTTCTATACACATACTTATTTTATTACAAGTACACATGTGTTGTTTTATTAATTTAATAAGAAAATCTTGGTTGAAATCTCCTTTGTTCACATGTACCATAAGTACATATCTTTTTATATGTTTACTTGTACATAGTAGTATATATGTATATATATGTACTAGTGTGTGTGTGTGCGTGAGAGAGAGAGAGAGAGAGAGAGAGAGAGAGAGAGAGAGAGAGAGAGAGAGAGAGAGAGAAAGAGATAAGAAAGAAGGAGATTTGATTGTACCATAACTTGATCTTCTTACCTTGTACTTGACTTGGATTCAATCCATGAATATACAAGCAAAATCCATTCACATTGTCCTTATTTGTATATTTATCAATTTCAAATCTTGTACAACCCCTCCTTTCTTCCACCAATCTTTCCATAATCCAATCCAAGATACAAAAATCTAGTCTTTTATGCTTAGATATTGTTAGTACTTGTACATCACCCTTCAAGCCATGCCTTGATTTGACCAAAGGAAGAAAAAAATCAAAGATAGGAGAGAGAGAGAGAGAGAGAATTCAGGTAAGAGAGAGAGAGAGAGAGAGAGAGAGAGAACCCCTGGCCTATAAATAGCAAGCTCATTCAAGCTTGAACTCACACCTTCACTTATTGCTCTCACTTCTCTCTAGAAATTCCAAGTCTTTGTAGTTCAAAAGTTCAAGTTTCTTGGGTTTTCTTGAAGTTCTTGAGAGCAACCACCAAACCACCTCCAAAACCACCTCTATATCTTTAAAGTAGTCTAGCTTAGTTAGCAAAGTTGTTTCTAGGAAGAGAAAAATCCATCTCTCTTCCTTTCGAAGCAATCCGGAGCCGTTACGCCGCCGATTCGCAAAACCAACGACCAATTCTCAAAACCGACCAACCTCCAAGAAGAAAGGTAGAAACCCAAGTCCATTAACTCTACGTATAGTATAGAACCGTATCTTGAAAAGTAAAATGTCCCTAATTCAAATCATAAATATCCTTAATCATTTTCTCTAAGTAGATAAGGTTATCTATCGTTTATAGTAGCTGGGATGCATGATTGTCAAACTTATTTTTGCTAATGGAAGTATGAGAATGTATACATGAACTGCTTGTACTACTTGTCTTGTTGGAAAGCATAAGTGATTTTCACTCCAAGGGCGTTCGTACATGTGGCATTATGCTTTAAATCGTGTTTTGAGCATGCTAAATAATATAGAGTATTTATGTTTACAATTGTGGAAAGTTCTACCGTGGAAGTCTATGCATGAAAACGAGACACCAAAATCGAGAAAGTTAGAAACATGGCACCTAGGGTGTGGTTAGCTAGAAAAAATGTGTTTCCGGGGAAGGAAATATTTTTGAAACTACATAATGACCTGTTCTGGTGGCATTATGTGTGACGGATGTGTTGTGTGCCAATGGGAATCCGGGACGGCGAAACCATTGTGAGGATACTCGGGAACCCGGAATGGCGGAACCGAGGTTGGGTGTGTAGCTTGGTTATCCGCGGAGAGGAGCCAATGCAAATGTGTGCCAATGCGAACCCGGGACGGCAGAACTATTGTAAGGATACTCGAGAGACCAGAACGGCGGAACCGTGGTTGGGTGTGTTAAAAACTATTTTGGAAAATGATGATTTGGAAAAAGAGAAGTAAAACGATGTCACGGTCTATGATGAGTCGCGTAGGAGAGACAGAAAAACCACGGACACCTACAATAGTTTGAAGAGTGAATGTGGATGTGTAATTGGTTAAATATGTATGATTCTATCGATTGTTTGTTAAGTTAAGAGTTCGGGGGTAGGGTTTATTCTATTGAGCTTTTGTAGCTCATGGGGTTACTTTTGGTGACCCTGACATATTATTTGGGTGGCGACGCCAGTATAATATGTCAGATCTTATAGATGAACAGGGCGAGCTCTTCACCTTGGAGGCTTTCGGAGCCTAAGAACTTGCTAGGATGGAGGAGCAAGCAGAGCAGTAGTTAGGGACCCTAATTTCCCTTTTTGTGTTTTAAAATACTCTTGCGAGAGTTATGTTGTAATAATGAGTAGTGACTCTATTTAAGTTTTCAATAAAATTGTCCATTTAACGTACCTAAAATTAGGGGCGTTACAAAACGTGTTTCGAAGAAGGAAATATTTTTGAAACTATATTATGACTAGTTTTGGTAGCATAATGTGAGTTGTGTGTGTGTGTGTGCGCGCGCACGCCAATGGGAACCCGGGACGGCGGAACCATTATGAGAATACTCAGGAACCCGGAACGGCGGAACCGAGGTTGGGTGCGTAGCATGGTTATCCACGGAGAGGATCCAATGCAATTGTGTGCCAATGGGAACCCGAGACGGCGGAACCATTGTGAGGATACTTGGGAACCTAGAAGGCAAAACTGAGGTTGGGTGTATTAAAAACTGTCTTGGAAATTTTGATTTGGTAAAGTGAAAGAGGAAATGGTGACACGGTCTATGCATGATTGGAGCATGCTAAATAATATAAAGTTAGATGATTTTGCTAGTTTAGTTTCAAGATTACAATGAATGATTATGATTACTTATGTGAAAAATCCTACCGCAGAGTCTATGCATGAAAACGAGACACCATAATCAAGAAAGTTAGAAACATGACACCTAGGGAGTGGTTAATGGAAAAACTTGTTCCGAAAAAGGAAATATTTTTTAAACTACATTATGACCAGTTTTGGTAGCATAATGTGAGTTGTGTGTGTGTGTGTGTGCGCCAATGGGAACCCAGGACGACAGAACCATTGTGAGGATACTTGAGAACCCGGAACGGCAGAACCGAGGTTGGGTGTGTAGCTTGGTTATCCGAGGAGAGAAGCCAATGCAATTGTGTGCCAAAGGGAACCCGGGACGGCAGAACCATTGTGAGGATACTCAGGAACCCAGAACGACGGAACCGAGGTTGGGTGTATCAAAAACTATTTTGGAAATGTTGATTTGGTAAAGGGAAAGAGGAAATGGTGACACGGTATACGATGAGTCGCGTAGGAGAAACTCAAAAAATCATGGACACCTACGCTAGTTTGAATAACGAATGTGGATGTGTTATTGTTACTATCTGTTGTATATGATCTATTGTGTGTAAGTTATGGGTTTGCGGGTATGGGATTGTTCTGCTAAGCTTTCGTAGCTCATGGTGTTACCTTTGGTGACCCTAACATATTATACTGGTGGCGACGCTGGTATAATGTGTCAGATTTTGTAGATGAACAGGATAAGCTGTATACCAAGGTTTTCAGAACCAAAGAGCTGGCAAGGATGGAGGAGGAGGAGGAGCTGTAGTTAGGAACCTTAGTTACCCTCCCTTGTGTAATAAAAGTACTCTTGTGAGAATTTTGATGTAACAAGAGTCAGACTCTATTTAATTTTTCAATAAAATTACCTATTTAACGTTCCCAAAATTTGGGGCGTTACAACTTGGTATCAAAACTCTAGATTCAAAACCTCAGCCATGGGTAGAATGGGTAGACCATAACATAGTTGGACCGTTGCACAAACGCGAATTGAGTTTAAATTTACCATCCCAAATTGGGTGGAATTCTGTCAAAACAATCTTCGGATTGAAGCAAGACGTAGAAATTGGCAGTACCACCGAGCTGGAAATTCCCGAACAATTGGATGATGACTTAAATCAAGAATCAACTGTGGAGCCTAGAATGCCTTCCTTAGTGTTAATAAAACTCTGTCTTTATAGATAACCACCTAGCCAACCTGTTAGCTTGAACTACGTAAAGTGGTTGGGAGAGATTATAGGAATTGTCCTACACTAGAGTGGAGTAGAAGCAGCGTAGAATAAAAGATGACAACCTGTAGGACCATGTAGTAAGAGTATGTAGGATCGTTTCAACTTGTACTAGGAAATTCTTAGGTCCCTACTTGCCTTTGTAGTAGAACTCTATACTTTTGATTGTATCTCTCTTTTATCTTGAAAAACTTGCTTGAATTTTAAGAGTACTGTTGCATACTACACGATAAATTGCTCTTTATATACACCATTTGCAAAAAGAAAATTGTAAACCAAAACTCCCCCTTTCAATTTTTACTCGTAGATGGTGAACCGACGCAGTGGAATAGGGTACGAAAATGGAGGAAGCTCTGGCGCAAACCCCGACCTACCCCAAATCATGCAAGCGTTTGTCGCTGCCCTGAACACTAATCGCCAAAACCAAAACCACGACGACGGATCTATGACCAAAACCCGAGCGATGAACGAGTTCTGCAAACGCCGACCCCCAACCTTCCACGGAGATACCAACCCCATTGTGGCCGAGACATGGCTAAATGAAGTCAAAATGATCCTCAGAACCTTAGGGATCACCCAAGATGGAGATCATGTGGCTTTGGTCACATACCAGCTGAAGGGAGAAGCCTGCTACTGGTGGGACCTAATGGAGGCAACGCATGCCGTAGCCACTATGACTTTTGCCAAGTTCGAAATCCTGTTTCTCAACAAATACTTTCCCACACCCCTTCGTCTAGCCAAGGAATAAGAGTTCCTGAAGCTGAAACAAGGAACGATGACAGTCACCCAATACGCGGCCAAGTTCGAGGAACTGTCACGTTACGCCCTAGACTCCATCCCGAACAAGGACAAAAAGGCTAGGAGATTCGAGTGGGGACTGACGACTGCTCGAAACGCTGTGGTGGCTCAAGCTTTCACCAACTATGCCGAAGTTATGAAGTGTGCTCTCCAGGTAGAGAGTGAGGAGACTGACTTTAAAACCCGATGGAAGAAAGCGACAGGCAGCACCGGCGGACCAATCCGAACCCAACCACCTAACAACAACCGTGGACCCTACCCTACTAAACCCTCTATCCTGCCCCAAAGCAACCAACCCTAGAAGACTGCAATCCCCGGAAGTGGCGAGCAGAAGAGAGGTGGTCGAGATATAGCGACAGTTCAGTGCTTCAACTGCCAGGCTATGGGACACTATAAGTGCGACTACCCCCAACTTTAAAGGGCAAGGAATGGAAGCTTTGGAAATCAGAAGGCTCAACAACCTGGGCAAGCCGGTTTTAAGAAGCAAAACCCTAGAGGCCCATCGCAGTAGTAGAATGGGTAGAACAAGGAAAAGCAGCCCATGGGATACCAGCAAAGCACTGGAGGGCATATCTTTGCGCTACAAACTGAGGCACAAAAGCAGCATCCCTATGTGATCCAAGGTACGCTACTATTATAGTATCTGCGTACAAGCTTTGTTGACTCCAGAGCATCGCATTCATAAATGCACTAGCACTAGAAACAGAGCCCCTAAGTACGAGTATGAAAATAACATCACCATTTGGGGGGAGTATAGCTGTTAGTCTAGTGTGTAGAGGGTGCGAATAAGAACTAGCCAACCTGCGCCTAACCTACGACCCTAGAATGATCAACATGGTGGATTTTGACATAAACCTAAGGATGGACAGATTATTAGCACATCGAGCGGTTATAGACTGCCATCAGAAGATAGTGACTGCATATATCCTCGAAAGGGACTTTGTTTTCAATTTAAGGGGGATAGACAGACGGTGAGCTCGACGACGAGAAGATCTAGGTGGCAGATGTTTGGATGGCTAGCTAGCCTCCAGTTGGGAGAAGCCAATAGGATGGAAGTAGGATTACCACACATCGTGTGCGAGTACGCCGATGTTTTTCCTAAAGAACTTCCTGGCTTACCACCCAAGAGAGAGATAGACTTCTCTATAGAACTCCAACCAGGAAATGACACCAATCTCTATGGCGCCGTACCAAATGGCCCCAGCTGAGCTAAAGGAGCTCAAACCCAATTACAAGAACTGTTAGACAAAGGGTTTATCTAGCCGAGTACGTCACCATGGGGAGCACATGCATTGTTCGCGAAAAAGAAGGAAGGGACGCTTCGACTATGCATCGGCTACTAAGAGCTAAATCAAGTCACCATCAAGAACCGGTATCCATTGCCAAGGATCGATGACCTATTTGATCAATTAGGAGGAGCACGAAGGATACCTTCGGATAGTACTACAAGAACTCCGAGATAGCCAACTTTATGCCAAGACAAGTAAATGCAAGTTCTGGCTAGAGATGGTTAAGTTCTTGGGGGCACGTGGTATCCAAGGACGGAATCGAGGTGAACGAAAGTAGAGTCGAAATAGTACTGAATTGGAAACAGCCGTACATCCGAAATTACCGTCAGAACGTCAACGCTGCCAAAGGCTTATTTTCCCATGACAACAAAGGTTCTTTCAGTGCCTTTGCTAATAAAATCCAAGATTGAAGAGTATCGTAGGGATTGCATGTTGATTTTCCCCCCAAAATGAGGATGGAGTACTTATGCCTTACGATTACGGGGCTAATCTGCTTAAGTGAATCCGTTGTTTCCTAGTTTTGGAAATAGGTTTAATATCGTTAGGTGGGGAAGGATCATGCTAAGGAAACGTTTGTAGGATATGAGTTCGCATGATGATTCGGTAGAAGTTTTGCATTTGACGTTGGCATTTACAATGGAAACTTCATCAAAGGCATACAACAAGGCAAATTGTTCGACGGCTGAAGCAATTTCAACCCCATCTTGTTAAGCAAGTGATGAGGCTTATTTTGAGTATAAAACATGTAAAGGATTGATGGTGACCTACTCCTATTTTAAGGGGGATAGACGATGATTCAAGGACTAGTATAGCGACAAGGTCTAATCCGTAGTCATGCGCTAATTTTGAGGACGAAATAATTTTAAGGGGGATAGATTGTAACGACCCTGATTTTTGGTAAATAAAAAAATTTCATTAAATATTTGAATTTTATTTTAATTACGTAGATTTCTTTTAAACAAATTCTTTTTAATTTCTAATAATCCATCATAATTAGATTTGAGGCTTGTAAAAATTATATCTTTTCACACCGGACAATCTAGTCATTTTCTAAAGACAAGTATGCTCATAGAAGCACTTGTATATTTTCCTAGTGAATGTAATAAATCTTTAAATTATATTTTTTGGCTAGAAATCCTACTTGGCAAGTAGAATTAGTTTCCAACCGATTAGTTAGAAATACCTAACTACCAATTCACCTAGTTACAATTCTCCTAACCCTAAATGAAACTTTTACCCATTGGACAATAAGAAACTTAGACTTTCTATCAAGGATATTTTGTGCTAAATTTGATAAAGTACTCATATATAGTTGTATATAGATTTATATACACATGCCTAAAAGGACATATAAGCATTATTTAAGTAGATATTACTTCACCCTATTAACCATTGGTCAATAACTACTAGGAAAAATATTATCCATTGGATAATAAGTAAGTCTTACTAACTAGTACTAGGATTTATTAAACTAGTCACAGATTTTCCCATATGATTGTATACTTATACATATATATTTATATATATGAATGTACCTTAAAATATACTACCCTAAGATTCTCTAAGTACATTATATAGTATTGTAATGAGACATGTGCTAGTTTGGACTATTTTAATAAAGAATTTTGACTAGAAAATCTACCTAGATTACATAGTACATACTTATATATCCACATGTACATATATATATATATATATATATATATATATACTTGGTCATATACTTTTAATTTTAATTGATTATTTTAATAAGAAAATTATCTTCCTGATTTAATATTTGTTTTGCGCTAGTAATCATTTGTGTTTCCATCCATTTTCCCCTTTAAGTAATCCCATTCACACATTCACCGATTCACACATAGAATTATCATTGAATTATACTCTGTCTCCCATGTTCTTCCATACTGTGTCTGTGCTTCCGCCCCCTCATGGTATCAAAGCCAAGTAGGATATAGTTAAGGAGTAAACACTAAGTAATCTCTAAGTTGTTTTTATTCCTAATGAATTTTTAATTGGTATTTTGATTCTGTTATCATCGTTTGAGCATCCTGTCAATGGCCACCCAAGTTGTTGTCTATCCGTATGTGTAAGTCCTAGGGTGAGGTAGTCGAAAAGGATATGATTAAAACTAGGGTATGCGTGTATACAGGATAGGTCTTAAACATGGTAAT
>BPLS01000511.1:953055-972175 GCA_019656275.1 Rhododendron kiyosumense | reverse complement strand
ATTATTATTATTTATTTATTTATTTAAAATTTTTTTTTTGCGACAACCATGCGAATTAAACAAATTCAAAGTAGAGGAAATGAAGAGCGGAACAATCAACAAAAAAGGGGAAAACAGATTTTGAGTGTTCTTTTCCATATAAGGTCAAGGGCCCTCAAATGGCCTGATAACGCGAAACATACACAAGTCCTAAAACATCCTTCGAGGAAAGATAATTAAAAAAAACTTTTCTTCAGTCGATTTTCGCTACTTCATTATTACTTCTATTTTCGCTACTTCATTATTACTTAAAAAAGAACAAAGATAAACCTCGCCACCAAGGCGAACATCTTGCCACTTCTTTCACGGATAGAACTTCTTTACATAGTTTGCATTAACCGCCCCAGTCCGAAACTTGTCTTCCACACGGGCCAGATGGTAGTGCCCAGCTGCGGACGCGCGGGTTACTTCGTAGGGCCCTTCCCATTTGGGTGTGAATTTTGGGGTCTTCAAATCCCTCATCACCGCGGTGGTCGCTTTCCAGATCAAATCTCCAACTTTGAATATTCGCAGCACCATACCTTTATTGTAGTAGCTTGCCACGGACTCCCATTACTCTCGATGAGCGACGGCTGCGGTGTCCCTTCTTTCTTCTAAAGCCTCTAAGTTTGCCCTTCTTCCTTTCGCAGAGCCCTCCATTGCGAGGATCATTCACGCGGATGAGACACTGAGTTCCACGGGCAATACTATTTCGGCTCCATATACCAGGCTGAAAGGGCTAGCGCGAGTGGACTTCCGTTTCGAAGTGCGGTATGCCCACAGGGCTATTGGCAAATGATCTGCCCAGGTCCCTGCGCGTTCGTCCAATAACTTACTGGGAATCCTTATCAGGGTCGTGTTTGTTGCTTCCGCCTGCCCGTTGCTCTGTGGATAGTACGCGCTGGAGGTGTGGTGGTCAATAACGTATTCGTCGAGGAGGCCTCCCACGTGGTGGTTAATGAACGGGGTCCCGTTATTCGATAAAATTACCTTAGGTATGCCGAACTTGCAAATAATGTTTTCCTTGATGAACAATGCGACCGCGTCCCCTGTGGCCTTTTTTAACGGGATTGCTTCGACCTACTTTGTACAAATCTCTATAGCTACGAGAATCCACCTATTCTTCCGCGATGCTGGCTTGATCGGCCCAATCAAGTCCATGGCCCACGTATGGAAGGGATATGGGGCGCGGATGGAGTGCAGTTCTACTGAACAGGTGCGGACTAAGTTGCAAAACTTCTGGCACGCTTGACACCGCCACACATGCTGCCTAGCGTCATTCTCCATGGTGGGCCAAAAAATCCCAAGTGGACCAACTATTCATGGAGCTTTCTCCACCCCTGATGCTCAATTCCGTGGGTGCTTCGCAAAACTTCTTACGCTTCTTCTTTGTTTATTCTTTGATAGATGCACCTTTGTGGCGTCCCATCGAGGGTTCTTCTAAATAGCATCCCTTTCTCCAGGAAGAAGCGTCGAGCCCCGCGGACGACCTTCGCAGATTCGGTCCACTTTAGTGGTAAGGACCCCTCCCATAAGTAGTCAATGTACACCTGCCTCCATTCTGCCTCCTAATTGCTGGTGTTCACCATTAGGCACTCAGGTTTGGCCACATACAAGGAGCACCATGTGCAGTTCTTCGCGATTAAATCCGCGTCTTTCTTTATGCTGAGCCAGTAATAACCCTGCCTTTAAATCCTCTGGTATAGGGCTATCTCGTTATTCGCAGAATTGTCGTCATGAATCCGATTCAAAACTTCCTCTGCCTCTGTTGCGTCTACACACCGCGCGAGCCACCCCTGTGGGGCGCGATGGTATAGCTCTCCGTGCATGACCGCAAAGCATGAAAGTTCCGCGGTGGACAGGTGTCCCATACCAGTGGTCAGTTGTATCTTGATGGCTCCGCGCCAATCCTCCATTGGCTCGAAAAAGTTCGATAGGGCGGAGGGTTTGAACATCGTCACGATTTCTATACCAGTCTTTTCTTCTTCGAATTTTGTTCTTGCCCCCAGCGTTGCAAGGGCGTCCGGGAAGCGATTTTCCGACCTGGGCTTATGCACGACGCCAACACTTTCAAACTACTTTATCAGTTTCTGAACTGTTGTCCAATATGGGGCCAATGTTGGTTCTTTCAACGCGTAAACCCTTTCTATTTGTAGGATTACCAATTTTGAATCTCCTGCTATCAAACCCTTTCTATTTGTAGGATTACCAATTTTGAATCTCCTGCTATCTTCAGGTGCTTGATCCCCCTCTCTTTTGCTGCTAATAGACCCAAAATCAATGCTGTGTATTCTATCTCATTGTTGGAACAGGGGAAGCTTAACTTGTAAGCCAAGTGGAATTTCTCCCCTTCCTCGTTCCGCAACACTATTCCCGCGCCTCCTGTTCCATTTCCCATGGCCCCATCAAAGCTGAGCGTCCAGTGCGGATTGTCCGCGCTGGCCGTGAGAGCTTCGAAACCATCTCCAGGTAAAGATTCTTCAAGCGGCTCGCAGTGGCCGCTTGGGAACTGGGCCAATAGGTCCGCTAGGGCTTGGCACTTAATGGCTTTTGGTGAAGCGCAAGAAATATCGAACTCTGCAAGTGCCAATAACCATCGTGCAACCTGCCTCGTGAGCGCGGGTCTGGACAAGAGATATTTGACTGGGTCACATTCGGTGATGATCCGTATGGGAAAGGATAGGAAATAATGTCTGAGCTCCTACGCGGTGAAGACGAGGGCTAGGTAGTGTCGCTCAATAGCTGTGTATCGCTCTTTCGCTCCCTAGACCTTCCTATTGATGTAGTACACTGAGCGCTCTATTCCATCCGCCTCTTGCACCAGCAGGGCCCCGATGGATTTTGGGGTGGAGGTGAGGTAAAGTATTAACGGCTTTCCCTGTATTGGAGCCGCCATTGTCTGGGGCGAAATCAAGGCTGCCTTGATTCACTGGAAGGCCTGTTGATGCTTCTCTTTCCATTCAAACCTTGCGCGTCCTTTCAATAAGTCCGAGAAAGGGGCTGCGATCTCTGCCACTGCGGGAATGAAGCATCGTAGGTAGGATACTTTTTCTAAGAACCGCTTAAGCGTTTTCTGGGAATGTGGCGCGGGCATTTCCGCGATGGACTTGATCTTGGCCCCATCTGCATCAATTCCGTGGCGATGTACAAGAAAGTCTAAAAATTTTCCCGCGGTTACACCAAATGCGCATTTGAGGGGGTTCATTTTGAGGTTGAACTTTCTGCACCAAGCGAACACGGTAGCTAGGTCCGCAAGGTGGTCCTCTTGTTCCTTTGACTTAACTACGAGGTCATCCACATAATCCTCCACAATTTTGTGCATCAGGTCATGGAAGATTGCTGCCATAACACGTTGGTATGTTGCCCCCGCGTTTTTGAGTCCGAAAGGCATTACGATGTAGTGGAAGTTTCCCAATGGGGTGCGGAAGGCCGTTTTTTCCGCATCTTCTGGAGCCATTTTGATTTGATTGTACCCGCTGAATCCATCCATGAACGAAAACATCTAGTGACCAGAAGTCGCATCTACGAGTGTATCAATGTGTGGGAGCGGGAATTCGTCCTTTGGGCATGCCTTATTTAGGTCGCGGAAATCTACACATACCCGAATTTGGCCATTTTTCTTCTTAACAGGGACGATGTTTGCTAGCCACTCGGGGTATTGAATGGGGCGGATGAACCCTGCCTTCCGCAACTTCTCGATTTCTTCTTAGATCTGTCGTTCCAAATCAGGGTGATACTTCCGCTGAGAATGTTTCGCTGGCTTGGAATTGGGGAAAACATCCAGATGATGGGCTACCAGCTGAGGGTCCAAGCCTGGCATTTCTTCATAATACCATGCAAAGACATCGGCATTATCGCGCAGTAATTGAATTAGTTTCATGCGAAACTCTGCACTCAGTTTTTTGCTTGTGAACACTGGTCTCCTTCTTCCCACTCCGTCGTTTAGATAAACTTCTTCCATGTCCTCCGGTTGTGGCTTGGGCTGATCATGCATGCACTTCGGAGTGGGTTCTGGCTTTTGAATAACTTCTTCTACCGCCGCGACTCGCGTCCCGCTGGGGCCAGCGGCTTCTTCATCGACCGCTGCCCCGGTGGACCGTCATAAGTGGTACACAGTCTTGCCCCCCTCCTTTGTCTTAATGATTTTTTTGGGGGCCGTGGATTCCAACGTAGATGGACTTCCTCTTGTTCCTTCATGCTTGATATCCCGGATAACTTCCCACTTTGGGATCTTGACACTGCGCGGTCTTGCTGTTATGGCCTGGGACACGTCGCCCAGTCCCGAAAAGTAGACGGCGTCTGAAAGATGAGCTTCATGAGTATCGAACGGGCTTTCTGAAGCGCGGATGGTAACCCTCTTTCCGGCCCAAATTCCCTTCAAACACTGGTGGTAACTAGATGGTACGACTCCATACTTATGCATCCAACTTCGTCCAAGGATGATGTGATTGTTTGGGTCAGCATCGATCAGATGGAATTTAGTGGCGGAGCAGATTGGCCCCACCTCCAAATCAACCACAACATACCCCAGGGACCGCTTTCTATCACCGCTGAAGCTCGTGATAGTGATTAGGGAGTCGACTATTCGATTATCTCGGATTCCCAACCGGCGGAACGTCGGAATGGGCATGAGGTTGATGGAGGCTCTGCCATCAAGAAATGTTCTTTTCAGCTCTGTCCCGTTGACACGGGAAGTGACGTATAGCGGGCGGTTGTGAGAGTGTGGCATCTTTCGATCGACATCCGAGAAGGTGACCGAATTGGACTCATCGCGGATCGTTCGCGAGAGGGACCCTTCCACGGATATACAGGACTCTTGGTGAACTTCCGCGATGCTGATAATCGCTTTGGTTATCTCTAATCTCACGGTAGGGGTATAGCCAAACCCATCAAAGAACGCGCGGAACTTCATGCTATTCTGCACGGTTTTTGCTGAATTGTTGGGATCTGGTACAACCGAGGGATTCACGTCATCTTCGCTCTCGTCGACAATCTCGTGGCAAGAGACCATGTAAGCAAACCCTTCCTCTTCTTCGTCCAAGTAATAATGGTCATTTGTACCGCCCTCCACCTCGTACATGAACGGGTAGCATTTTGCCATATTGACCTCGCCATTATTATTGCCGTGGGCCGGATAGGGCTCCACGCGGATGTCGCGGTGCCCTATCCGCAGTTCATAGGCGTTTTGTTTTCTCTTGAAGAGCCTTTTGAGGGACCAACAGTCGCTAATCGGGTGTTTGGTGTGTCTGTGGTACATGCAGTACCGCGGGTTCTCGCGATCTTCCCGCGTTGGCTCATACTCCACCAGGGGAAGCTCCAATTCGCCGTCTGCCATCCACGCGTATACTAGGGTGCGGACTTCCTCCATACTGCACGGATTGTCTGGAGCTGGCCCGGGTTCGTGCTCCCTTCGCTTCCTTCCTCCACCAGCCTGTTGTCCTCGCGGGGCTTCCGCGACGGCCACTGCGGCGACCGCGGATTTACCCTTCCAACTATCCCTTTTAAGCGGCTTGACCACGTGGCGTATGTTGTTCGCGGATTCCAGTAGAGCTGAGAAAGTTCCCAATTTCAGGTTTACAAGCAGCATCTTGAACTCATCCATCATTCCCCCGATGCAGATTTCGACAAGCTGTGCCTCCTTGACTGACTCAGTACAGTCGACTTCACGATCCTAAAATCGTTTAATGTAATCGACCACATCTTCTCCGCTCGTTTGAATTTCCTTCGTCAATCTAATTACTGTTACCTTTTTGCGGACTTGGAAGAATTTAGCATAGAAGCTGTTCACCATTTCCTCCCAAGGGGCTATCGAATAAGGCACCAGATTGACGTACCATGTGTACGCCCGCGAAGTAAGGGACTTTGAAAACTCACGAAGGCGCAAGTTGGAGTCCTACGTGTGGGCTCCGAGAGATTCGATGAAATAGACGACATGCTCCTGGGCACTACCCTCTTTGCCGTCAAACTTCACGAACTTTGGTGGAGTGTACCCGTCCGGGTGTGGTGAAGATAGGACAGTGACTGGGTAGGGAGGGCGAATATCTGGGCTTGGTAGGGAGGGTAGAACAGTCTTTGCCTTCTCTTTGGTGAGGAGGGCCTGTACATCTGCTAAGGTTATAAATTGTCCAGCGGAAGTAGTGCTGCTGGTTTGAGCCACAGTTGTCTTCTTCTGGCCTGCTTCGATGGTTTTTTGCTGGGCCAACAAAGCCTGTACCTCCGCCATTGTAATGTAGGGACCTAGAGAGGGTGCACCCGCTCCGTCCGTGGCGGGCTCTTTTCCGCGGGTGTTGACAGAGTTTGTGGCTATTCTTCCGACGAGAACCCCGCACAAAGGGTGTGGGGAGGATATGGGGATCTGAGGTTGTAGGTGTTGTGCCGTCTGGCTGTTGCTTCCACCAGCAAGGTTCTGCGAAAGCTCGTCGCCTTGGCTAGCTGCGGCTTGCGGGAGTGCCGCTGAAATGAGTTCCGTGAGGCCTGTAAAGGCCGTGAGCAGCTGCTTCTGTGTTTCGAGGAATTGACGCTAGCCGTCCTCGAGGGTGCGCAACGTTTGCGCGGCGACACCTGAACTATTGGTTTCTCCCACTTATTCAAGGGTTAGTAAGGCGTTATCTTGTGTCACCATTGCTTTTCGACGTGGCGGTTCGACATATTCTTTGGATCGAGTACTAACCATAAACCAAAAGACACCTCCCCAGCAGAGTCGCCTAAATGTAGTGAAGGGTGCTCGTGAGACCGCTTACGTGTAGTTATCCGTGAGCTGGAGAGGTGTGATTGGTTGATGACTAGTTGAAGGGGAGAGAGAGAAGACCTTATAGGGTGAAGGGGTAGAAGCAAGAGGTACGGGAGAGATAGAGGCACTGTGTCTTTTGGGCCTTTCTGCGCAGTATTTGAGCTTTTCCAGGCTCGAGCGATTGAGGTCACCACCTTTTGTTTGAGGAAGAATGTTCTCCTTCCTCAAATTTAGTGCTCACTCACTTTTTCCCAGGGAAAAGGTCCTCTCCAATCATTGGGAATGTCATGGGTATTTATAGGGCACCTGGGCCTAGGACAGGCCCAGGACGGCGCTCCTATCAATTCCTGACACGTGTCCCTCCTGTACCTCCTGGCCTTGAGGAAATCCGCCCTTCCGCGGATGCTCATCCGCGGGAAGGCTTGATTTTCTGCGGTGAAACCTCCAACCCCAAGCCACCAAGCCACAAGAAATTCTCCAATTCCCGCTAGAGCGAGGTCGCAACCTGCAGCGATCGTTTCTTCTCTACGGGGTTACCTCCGGACCTTGCCTCTAGGCCTAGGACGGGGACCCCCGGCAACTCCTTGATGGAAGTCTTATGGTTATTATGATGCCTGAGAGACCCGCGGGACCCTGGTTCGAACCGCTTCGCGGGGTCCGCGGGGGTAATTCCGTGATGGCCTCCCCGATTCCGCGGACGACTTTTGGAGATATATCCTCCTGATTTACCAATCCACATGTCATTATTTCATTGGGCGGTCAACCATTCCTCTTCCGCGGGGCCCGCTGCCACGCGTCCACTCGCGATTGAAGGGTCAAACAGTTGTCCCAAATTGCAAACTGTCAACTTTGACCGCGCCTACACAAAGTTGTTTCTAGGAAGAGAAAATCCATCTCTTTTCCTTTCGAAGCAATCCGGAGCCGTTACGCCGCCGATTCGCAAAACTAACGACCAATTTTCAAAACCGACCAACCGCCTAAAAGAACGGTAGAATACCTCTACTTACTACTCTATATACATAGATTATCCTTGCATATAACCTTTATCCGTTTTCTTAAAACATATAAGGTTATCTGTCGCCTAAAAAGTATATAAGGTTATCTGTCGCCTATAAGTATATAAGGTTATCTGTTACTTATAATGTTTGAAATGCATGGTAGTTAACAAACTTATTTTTGCTAATAGAAGTATGAGCATGTATGCATGAATTGCTTGTATTACTTGTCTTGTTGTAAAGCATAAGTGATTTTCAATCCAAGGGCGTTCGTACATGTGGTGTTATGCTTTAAAGTTGTGATTGGAGCATGCTAAATAATATAAAGTTAGATGATCTTGCTAGTTTAGTTTCAAAATTACAATGAATGATATGTGGAAAGTCCTACCGCAGAGTCTATGCATGAAAATGAGACACTATAATCAAGAAAGTTAGAAACATGACACCTAGGGTGTGATTAATCGAAAAACGTGTTCCGAAGAAGGAAATATTTTTGAAACTACATTATGACCAGTTTTGGTAGCATAATGTGAGTTTTGTGTGTGTGTGTGTGTGTGTGTGCCAATGGGAACCCGGAACGACGGAACCATTGTGAGGATACACGGGAACCCAGAACAGCGGAACCGAGGTTGGGTGTGTAGCTTGGTTATCCGTGGAGAGGAGCCAATGCAATTGTGTGCCAATGGGAACCCGGGACGGCGAAACCATTGTGAGGATACTCGGGAACTCAGAGAGGCGGAACCGAGGTTGGATGTGTTAAAAACTATTTTGGAAATATTGATTTGGTAAAGGGAAAGAGGAAATGGTGACATGGTCTACGATGAGTCGTGTAGGAGAAACTCAAAAAATCATGGACACCTACGCTAGTTTGAATAGCGAATGTGGATGTGTTATTGTTACTGTTTGTTGTATATGATATATTGTTTGTAAGTTATGGGTTAGTGGGTGTGGGATTGTTCTGCTGAGCTTTCGTAGCTCATGGTGTTACCTTTGGTGACCCTGACATATTACACTGGTGGCAACGCCGGTTGACCGCGTCGTTCTGTGTCAAAAATATATTTATAAAACTAAGAATTAACTAGTACTCCGTAGAATAGTGGTCAAGACGTAGTATCGTTCCAACGGAGACAGTATGGCTGAGTTACGACAAATTCGATTAATTTGAGCAAAGGAAGTTTGGTTGTTTGAATTTTGAGAATTTATTAAACTAAGAGAAATAATTAAAAGGAAAGTTTGTAAGGATTGGAGAGAAAATCTAGGGTTTGAATCCACCTCGACCGCGTAACCCCAGCATGCACAGGCAAGATTAATTATTTGAATAAGAAGGGATTATTACTAGGGCATGCAAACCCAAGCAATAATCGTCTAGAAAATAATTGAGTTATTAAAAAGTATAGATTATCCCATAGCACGAACCGTCTCAGAAGTACGATCTGGCCGCCTAACGGCACGGCCCGTCTTACGAGTATAATCTATCTCATAACTCCAACCACAATCGATGAAAACCATTGTATATCTCGCATTTGAAAGCATGCATACAAATACACAATATATCAAAACCATTAAAAATCGTTCCGTTTGATCAAAACAAAATGGGTTCTTAGTCATACAATCAATCCGAATAATAAACCAAAATCCTACGCATAAATAGAGTTACTTGATACGAAGTTTCATCTTCCCCCTAGACAAGGGTTTTAGCCGCCCATCGGAAGAAGTGAATCGAATGATATTGGATTGATCTCCATGTTGTCTTTTTCGCCGTTGCCACGAAGCCCACGGCCAAACCTTAATTCCCCGTTCAAGTTCCAACCAAAAGCTGCTGGGAATAAGAAGTGCCCTAAATAATTAACTCTCGCTTCCTTTTATAGTCTCGGGCCCAAAACAATAAGTCTTAAAAAAAACGCATCCGTCTGCTGCCCGCTAGTCCGGACCAGTGGTTCCTTTCTCTGGACCAAAATAATAGATTGTTTAATTTTCCGTTCTAGACTTGGTTGTCTAGACCATCAAGTCTTTGGTCCGGACCAGATTGTCAGCTTCTGCCATTTCGCTCCTCTTCTCGCCGTGGCCTCCACCGAAACATCCTTATCTCACGATTATTACTCCAAAACATGTTTGAATGCTCCGTAAACCCTAAAACACTACAAACCAATTAAATCTCGTTAAATAACATTAGATAGGACCGACAAAACCTAAGTTAATGGGAATAAACGGGTGCTTTTTAGCACCTATCACGCCCCCAACTTACACTTTGTTAGTCCCTAGCAAAGAAAAGAACTGAACAACTAATGAAAGCAATGAAAGATAGGACATTTGAACCCTCGGGTGCTCCGGTAGGAAGAGTTTAGTCTCGTAAAAGTGCGAGGGTTATCAGTAGTGAACACCCATAAACACAGGGAACCTTTCAACACAAAACTACAGTTTATCGTGCCACTCATCAGTGTATTATGCAGAGGACACAAAGCTACCACAAAGATATAACAAGGCAAACATAATTCCAAGCGCTAACAATTCAAGAATAAACTATGGCACTTTAGCTTAGCGTGTGTGAATACGGGCCTCAATCACATATGAACAATAACCAACCGCTCTGTCTGGACCGAGCTTCGACTTCAATTCTCACTATGTCATGCACTCACAAATGAAATCACTCGAAACAAGGTGCATTATGAACTCTCAAGTGTGCGGTTTGGAGGATACGTTAATGGAAAGCAAAGAACTCCGCACACTATGACACGAAAAGAATCCTTTATATAGTGGACATGCAATCTCATGAATAAAATACCAAGTATTGGAACTCTCCACCGATCAATCCTCAACCCAACAACCCTAAGATCAAACAGGACTTTATTCCAGGTTATAGCAGTAGGGATGAGATAATTTATCAAGGCTAGGATAAAAAAAGATTTAAGTATGAGAGAATAGGCGAGTATCTCAACTAAACGGGGCAAATAAGTAATGTGTACCTTGCTAACATTAATTTAACTCCACCTAATCTCTCCTTCTAATCCTTGAACATCTTTCAATCACGAAGCAACCATTCCTCTCTTTTTTCAATTTTTTTTTTGGGGTAAAATAGCTTGAAATAAAAAGAGGATAAACAAATATACAGCCTACAAGGGGCATATCCCAAGAGGAAAAGAAAACAGAAAATAGAAAAGAGTAAATAAAATTGTTTACTCCAAAAGGCTACATGGGTGAATGAAATGCGTTGTTTCCAATCCATCTAACAAGAGGGAAGGAAAACAACGCCAAAATTATATTAGCAAAATAGGATAACTGAACACAAACAGCACTACTTCGGACTTGACAGAGCAGCAGTTACATCGGTTTCCCCATGACATCAACAGCAACAGAGAACTATTGTTTGCAGTACCAGTAGCTTGGTAGATGAGATCCATGGTGGAATGACACCCAGTTGGTTGCACTGACTTCCTGCTTTTGGCTCCACAACTAAGGGAACAACCCGCAGCAGCATGAGCAGCATATCAGCATCTATCCACTGCCATTAGAGCAGCAAACAGCAACGAGCAGCAGCAGCAAATTACAACATAAACATGATAGTGCAGTAGCCGTTGAAAAATAGTAGCAGTAGCAGTAGAAATGGGCCAGAACGACAGCAACCACTGGACAGAACATCAACAGTTGGACAACGTTTGAACGCATCAACACAGCATCAACAAGACTAATTAGTTTAGTTGCTGGATTGGACACCATAGAGCAGTAGCATAAAACAACAATAGATTACAGTATACTCATGATACACCATATGAAAACAAGCCATTCCAGAATAGGAAGCGTAGGAGACTGATCAACAGAAGCCATAGCTATTCCTCATGGCACAAAACACCATTAATAGCAAAATAAACACAATAAACAAACACTATGCAGAGGATGTCCCCCTCTCCGAAGGGAGATCCCATCGACAGCCCCTAATGGTTAGGCATAAATCCCAAATCCCACTGACTACAATATAGTAGAAGTCATCTTTACAGTAGCAGTATGAGCAGACAACAGCTTTAACAACTTGACATAACACTATGTTAACAGAAACAAAACAGTTGCATACTAATGCGGCAAAATAGGTAGATATAATTTGCTTAAGAAATTCTTTTGGACTACCCTTGGGTAGAATGGACAGGAGCAATAGATGCAAACTGAAATGAGCCACCTGTATATGTGCTTGGGACATACCACTTCAATGTACTGAAGTATGCTACACATCTGCAACAGAAACAGCCACAAAAAGGTGGAAAAGAGCATCCAGAAATTGACTCAAGACATTCCAGGGAATATGTGGTCCTTGCCAACAACTCTCTCGAAATACTCACTCCTCCCTCTTTACTGTTTTCCTAAACTAAGGGCTATAGATCCTCCCTACTCCCTCCACTAATCCTCACATAATGCCCCCACTAGTTATTACCTCCACTTGCAAAAAATAGATGAGGCCTAATCACACTCTCACAGGGAGACACAGAATGTAGTAATGTTTACGACTATACACTCATTACAAGTGATTCCTCAAGATCAAATGTAGAACCCACCAGAGGATAAGATAACTACCTGTGTAAGTAGAAGTAATAGCAGACTTACTATGCTGTATGATTGTGATGACCACCAAGTGAGAATTGTTGATTAATGTTTTAGCAGTTGAGATCCTAATCATGGGGGATTGATGTAGCCAGGGGAAGCTTTGAGAGCATTCCCCTTCTGCCACGACCTACAGATAAAAGCAAATGAGAAGTAGTGCCCCTCAATCTAATAAGTATATCCAAGTCAAACATGAATGTTCCACATAGAAAGCAAATGAGAAGGCCTCTTGAAGGAAAGGGACAACAACCTGCATCTAACCTCATTCGATATTTTGTTAACAACCACTCCAGGAGGGCAGCTAAGATTCTGAAACTTCCTATGATTTCTCTCAAGCCACAATTGGTGTACATACACTGTGAATACTAACTTGGCAATCGAGGTTACCAAAGATTTGCTCTTTAATGTGGATAATTTACCAACCCACTGAGACCAAGTAGCCATTCCTACCATATAAGGGGTCTTAGGGGATAGCATTCCCCTAATCTGAGTAGCCATAGGGCATTCAAAAAATAGATGATCGTGTGATTCTACACCCATACACAAACTACAAACAGAGGAAGATTTCATGCCGAACATGACTAATCTATCCTCAGTAGATAACTTATTCAGAATGGCCATCCAAGAGATCACACTGCACCTAGGGATGTGTCCTGAAAACCATACCACTTTGTGCCAAGTGATAGCAGGAAAGTGTGTTCTCAACTGATTCCAAAGAGAGGAAATGGTAAACTTCCCAGAAGCATTGAGAGTCCAAGAACACCTATCTCCAATGGCATAATTAATAGGGATACCCTAAAGATCAGTTCTTACATCATTAAGATCAGGAGATTGAGTCACAGGGAAAGCCCACTGGTTGTTTCTAATAATAGTCTGCACAGTGGCATCCTTGGGAAATCCTGAGTCATATATAATTCTAGGACCAAACTGAGGCAGAAGGGGTCTAAGAGGGTGCCAATTGTCATACCATAAAGAAGTTAATTGGCCATCTCCAATTTTGTACTTTATATGAGGTTGGATGAGTGGTCTGAGATTAAGGAGTTTCCTCCAAACCCACGAGGGTTCATTTGGGATCTTTACACTCCAAAAACTCCTACCCTTGAGTAAGTAAGACTTGACCCATTGACACCACATAGATTGTTCCAACCCCCCCCCCCGAAACAAGGAACCAAATGTGTTTGGCCACAACTGCCTTATTCCAGATCTGCATAGATTTAAAACCCAACCCACCTTCCTTAACAGGGGAACATAGGTGTTCCCAAGATACTTTGGCACTAGTCCTCTTAAGCTCAGGACCAGACTAGAATAAAGCTCTAAGGATTGATTCAATCTCCTTTATTACCTTCTTGGGGATAATAAAGAGAGATGACCAATAGGTTTGCAGTGAAAAAAGTATTGACTTTATCAATTGTATCCTTCCAGCATAAGACAGATACCTATGGGTCCATGCTTTGGTTTTGGTTACAATCCTATCTACAATACCTTTACAGTCAGTGTGTTTAAGCTTGGTGGATAGAAGAGGTACTCTCAAGTACCTAACAGGTAAAGACCCTTCCTGAAAACCCAAAATATTGAGTATGGAAGATTTGATGGTAAGATTAACACCAGAAAAGAAGATGTCACTCTTAGCAGGGCTTGGAGAAAGGCCAGATAAGGCCTCAAACTCAGTCAAGGATTGTTTAATGTAGTTGACAGAGCTGACTTCACCTCTGTAGAAGATCATAGTAATTTGGGCCTTGGTGGGCCCCTCGATTCGATAGTGCTCATTGTTCTGCATAGTTGTGGTTGTCGTGTTGCGTGCGCCACGTGTGAGCAGTCGACGTCGTTGTCGTTGTACATTGTTGATCGGATTTTGAATTCCGGTGGTCGGAATGGTAATTCATCTATCGATGGTTCTTCAAGTGCCGTCAAAGAGGGGCTACTGTAGACACCCCAATCTGGGCTTCTAGATTTGTTTATTTATGGCTTTTGATTCCCCGATGATGAAATGGATCAAGAACACCCTGAGAATGATAGCGTGTTTGAGCTTTGAGTGTTTGCAAAACCCTTGAACCTAACCTAGCCTAAACCACTTCAAAAACCAAAAACCCTGCTGGTCCGCGCCAGGGCGCAACCATCCTGCACCGGGGCACACCATCGCGCAACAGACTTGCTCCATCATGCGACAGTGCGCCAAGGCGCACCATCGCGCGACAGACTGACTCCATTGCGCGACGGTCCAACCTACCACCAATCTTTCTTGAGATGGGCAGTTGGCCACCAATGCAACTCTCAGCAGGCCTCATGGACTGCCTGAACTGCTCTGTTTCGAACCAGATTCACCCCCTCTCCCTATTTATACCCCCCATTTGTTCTCTTTCAAAGGGTTAACAAAAATTGGCATTCAAGGTTTACACCCTAAGCACCATAAAGAGCATAACTTGTTCTTCTTCAACTCAAACACCTCAAACAACCTCAACCTCAATTCAAAGCTCAAACACCTTTCAAAACTCAAGAACCAAAGGTATAGCTTACCTTTGTTCTGTTTCAGTTCTGATCTCTGAGGGGGATTGGAAGGGCCAAGGCTGGTAATCAATACCAATCTTGGTCTTAAAGCTGGCAAGGTTTCAAAAACCGTTGTGGTGAGAACCAGCGCGCGATGGACCCCATTACGCACGCGACACTCTCACTTCGTCGCGCGACGGTCGTCGTGGGGATTGGTGTCTTGCTGTTTCATGTTATTTTTGGCATATAGATCACTCTGCAAGCATGTAAAAAAATCAGCTTACTGCTTTCCTTTGTTAGAAATGCTAGTTGTATTTCTACTATTTTAGATTACCCCTGGGATCATTCTGGACCTGTCCCAGAACCCAAATGCTAGTTGTATTTCCTTTGAGATTAATTCGGGCAAAGGAAGTTTGGTTGTTTGAATTTTGAGAATTTATTAAACTAAGAGAAATAATTAAATGGAAAGTTCGTAACGATTGGAGAGAAAATCTAGGGTTCGAATCCACCTCGACCGCGTAACCCCAACATGCATAGGCAAGATTAATTATTCGAATCAGAAGGGATTATTACTAGGGCATGCAAACCCTAGCAATAATTGTCTAGAAAATAATTGAGTTGTTAAAAGGTATAGATTATCCCATAGCACGAATTGTCTCAGAAGTACGGTCTAGCCACCTAACGGCACGGCCCGTCTTACGAGTATAATCTATCTTAGAACTCCAACCACAATCGATGAAAACAATTGTATAACTCGTATTTGAAAGCATGCATACAAATACACAATAGATCAAAACCATTAAAAATCGTTCCGTTTGATCAAAACAAAACGGGTTCTTAGTCTTACAATCAATCAGAATAATAAACCAAAATCCTACGCATAAACTGTAACGACCTTGATTTTTTGTCGTTAAAAATTTCGTTAAATATTTGAATTTTATTGTAATTGCTTTTAATTTCCAAAGTTTGTCATAATTACGTTTTTGCCCCTTCAAATTTGATTTCTTGCACTTTAGCCCATTTAGCCAGCCTAGTTATCTTCTAACCATCTGGTTGGAGTAACTAAGCTAGGAAGTCACCTAGTTACTTTTACCTAACCGCAAAATGACCGTTTTGCCCCTCGTGAACCTTTTGAACCCTAGACTAAGAATTGATTATTCTTTTTCTTTTAAAAATTTTTGGTTTTATTCTTTGTCCATTGGACAACAAATGTTAGGGAAATTATTATCCATTGGATAATAGAACCTCATTTGTTTATATTAAATGTATACTTGGTTAAAGTACTAAGAATATCAAAAAGTAACTTTTTGATTACTTTAAAGTACCTTTTTGGATTAGTTTAATATTTAATCTCCCTAGCAACTATTATCCATTGGATAATAAAAGTTAGGGTGGTTATTATCCATTGGGTAAAAGGTTAGCCTTCCAACCAAGTACATGGGTTGATTAATTTAATATTTTCTTTTAACCCCATGTGTCAAGTTCCCATTGTTTAATTGTTTTCTTATACATGTTATATATATATATATGTATATATATATATATATATATATGTATGTACTAGTACATGGGAGACTTAAATATTGCCTTAAGTACCATGTGCCAATTCATTTGTTATTGGGCAAATCTTAGCCCTTAAGTCTACTTTTAATCCTTGGTACAAAAGTACCATTAGTTTAATTGTTTGCTTATATACATATGTGTGTATATATGTACTAGGAGAAAGAGAGAGAGAGAGAGAGAGAGAGAGAGAGAGAGAGAGAGGAGAGAGAGGGCCGAGAGGGAGAGAGGGAGAAAGAGAGAGGAAGGAGGAAAGATGTAGAGACCCGTATTTTTATTTTATGAACGTATGGCCCGTCGAAATAGACAGTACGGATATTCGGTGTGACGTGTTCGTAGAAGGATATAAAGGTAATTATGTGAGAGGTGCACGTGTGAGTGTGTGGTGCGAGAAGCGGGGGATTGCTCCCCACTTCTATAATTCTCCCCAGGAGAATTATTTCTCCACTATTCCCTCTCTCACTCTCTCGGCTGTCTCTCTCTCTCCTCTCCTCCGAAACTTTCTCTCCTCTCTTCTCTCGTCGATTTCATTCACCTAGGGTGAGATTCCGGACAAAGCTCGAGTATTAAAGTTGCTATTCGGAGTACGGGCTTTCCGAATATCCAAGAAAAATCATGATCGGACCTCGTGGAGCTACGGTTGACTTGGTCAAAGGGTCGGGTTTTGCTCAAAACCCTCGAGGTAGGGATTTCTCACTTCTATTATGTGTGTATGTGTTGATTTGGTGTTTGAATCGTGCTCTAGATCGTCGTTTTCGTTGTTAGAAATGTTCTGGTGGAGTCTGAAAATCGTGTACTGAAAACCCAAGTCCTACCGGTAGGAGTTTTGGTCCTACCGGTAGAAAAGCTGTCCAGAAATGTCATTTTCGTGAAATTGTGGTCTCCTACCGGTAGGAAAAAGTGTCCTACCGGTAGGAAGTGAAAAATTCAGCATTTTGGCAAAACTTCGAACGAGCATAACTTTTTCATCCGAACTTCGTTTTGGACAAATTTTATATCGAAATTCATGTGCCGGACGTCTACTTTCCAATGGTGGTGGTCTCATCTCCTAATTCTTAACCAATAAGATTTGGTAGCCAAAATAAGAAAGATATGTTCGTATAACGTTGGAAAATCCTTTTTCTTAGAATCATTTGGGTGAGATACGGATGTTTTTAGGTTCTCCTAATTGTTTAATTGAGTGGTTGGATGAGGCTAGTGGTATACTAGGCTTTGTGGTGGTCATTGGGTTCCGTATGAGTCCTGTAACACCGAAACAAGGGTTTAGAGAACATAAGAGATGTAGGTGGGCGAAGGTTGTATGTGTTAACATGCAATGTGAGAAACAAACACATAGGACACTCCTTTGAGTTAGGCAACGCTAGGCATGGGTACGTGAGACATTTCCCTTATGTTTGACAAGTGATACGTCATTTGCGTAAATTGTATGGTTTTATGAGTTGCAAAGTGAAAATCTATGAACCGTTGCGAGAGAACATCCTTTGAGAAGTGAATGCTTATATGATGGATGAATGGTGTAATGATTATGAGTTAAATGAAGTCGGATTATCCTGGTTATTATTACAACTACTACTATGTGAATAAGTTTTCGTTGTGAGTTTGTTATATGTGATTGAGATAAACGACTAAATTGTAAAGTATATCGGATGAACTGTGGTATGGTGAACTATGATGTGTGACTTGAATTAGCTTCCCTGTGAGGGAGGTACTAGTGGGGAGTATCGGGATTTCTTGATTGGCCCGGCAGGAGCTTTTACTCATGATACAGAATGATGAGGAAATTGTGACACGATGTGAATGGAAAGGGGCTATCATTGTGAAAGTGTAAGTGATACGAAAGACGTCGGTGTTGTAATTATTTGATTACGATAGTTTCATAAGCCAAGATATCGGATTGGTGATTTGAAGTAATATGAGGGATAGTGGCAGTCATGAGAAAATCGTATAAATAGTAAGTCCTCGTGATTGAATTATTGTTTTGGGTGTGTAGTCACGGTACTTCATTTATATCGTCGACGTTGGGGAAAGTTTTTAGTTTTGTTTCGTCTCATCTTTTGAGATACCGTACCTTGCATCTATTATTCATTCTACCTGTCATCCCATTCGTATATAATAGTTGTGTAGATTTCTCTACTGGGCACGTGTTTGCTCAACCTACCATTTCAGGTTCATTGCAGGTCATGGTCATGGTCATGGAGTACTTGGAATGCATGCTGACTTTATCAACTAAAGCGATTTTGGAGAGTACTTTATTATTCTTGTATAACAAATGACTTTGTTATGAAATTTCTACTTTGGAAGATTGTATTTGTAAACCAGTTTGTGGAAATGGAAACTGAATTGTACTTTGGGGTATTGTATGTACGATTGTGAGGACTTTGTATTTAAAATGGTATTGTTATTTATGTTGAAAATCGAGGGCGTGACAAAAGAAGAAAACTTGGTTGTACCTTGCTTGATCTCCCTTGTCCTTTCAAATCCATGGGGAAACTTCCTTCCTAGCCAATATCTAACCTCCATGTACTTCTTTGATTTGTTTAACCCTAGAATCTTGTACAATTATTCTTCTTGCCCACCAAGTCTCCCATGATCAAATCCTTAGTACCAATCTAGCCATGCAAGCCTAGGGATTTGCCTTGATCCTCCAAGATTGCATGACAAGAGTCAAATTGAGGAAAGGAGAGAGAGAGGGGGGCCGGTGTCACGACCTGAATTTTCAACATAAATATAATTGATTTTCATAATA
>BPLS01000511.1:899384-930986 GCA_019656275.1 Rhododendron kiyosumense | reverse complement strand
GAGTGAGATACATGGCACTATGGTTTTGAGTCTTAGTGGGAGTTTGTTAGAAAATTATACTAAAAGTTATGCTTTTGTGTAATAGATTAATATTTGATTGCTATTTATTAATCAGTTTTATCCATTTTTGATGAAAATCTTTTATGGGCAATGTTTGCATAATATTATTGTATGTTGTGCATGTGTGTCTTTTATTTTACAAAGTAGATGATCTGGTGTGTAGAGTTCGGCTTACACACAGAAGATCAGATTATCAGTTCTTGTGAAATATAAGATATGGTTCACAGTCTTAGATGGAACTGGACACACCATCGGTAGGACTGTAGTACAATGTTTAGTAGGTCTGTCTTGACTACAGAGAATGGTCTAGTTCTAACTCATTGTGCTAGTACATTTTATGTGTATTGAACTGGGACCGCATTGAGGTAATTGTTTTTATACTAAATTTATAAGACAATTGAAACCTCATGGTTATTATGAATGCTTATGCTCTTAATCCAAAAATAATTATTAGAGGTGTATATTTAATGTTGTTGACTTTGATTCATTAAAGAGTGAAATCTTTATACGGTCAATAGTCTCGGTGGGTTGGGTCGCAACATTATGTATATGACAACTATTAATTATTAATGGAATCCACGTCCCGATAGGGATTGATGATACCCCTTGAGTAAGCTTATAAGTTTCGATTATGTTAAACCCTGCAGGTGTTTATTTGTATCTGACATATCGAATAAGTTAAGCGGATAGTCTCAAGTTAAGATGTTGATTAAGTGGGAGATTGTTAGTAATTTATTTTAATCAACGAGTATCTGTAATCTTAACGTGGGGAGATTAATAAGTATTTAATATCATGGAGCTCGTAATATAATTGAGATAAGGACGGGAGTGCAATTATAATTCTGCAGTGGGGTGAATTATAATTAGTGAAATAAGAAGTAGAATCCTGGTGGGATTAGGTTTTCTTATTTACACTGGGAGCCCTGACTTATTACTCCTTAGGTCCCTATCGTAGCTCTATATATATATATATATACGTTATGCTCTCTAGGTCAGATAAAAAAAACGTTTTTCTATTATTCAGTAAATAGAGGCAGACTTAGAGAGAGCAAACAGATCGCGAAAGAGTCCACACTCAGTTCGCGTTCTAGACGTGCAGGGAATACGATAGAAAATCGTAAGGTACGATCGAGCAGTATTCGTGGTTTATAGCAAGGCGTGCTATAACAAGTTCAACCAGCGTTTATGTCGCAGGGAGTTGTGGTAAAACCCTAATTCCGCCTTGTAGGGTTTTTATTTCTGCTGTATAATCTGTACGCGTCATTACTGGATCTTGGGGATTCGATTTCCCAACAAGACTCACAATCACTTGTTACGTACTCCATTTGTGAAACTGTCCATATGATGAGGAATCAAAGAGGATTGGCTAAGTCACAAGGTATAACTGTTGAAATTGCTGAGGCTATCGGGTTACCTCTTAAGTTGTCACATGATCTCATTAGTGCCCAATCAAGAGGGAAGGAAAACGTTGGGTTCATGAGAGAGGATATTAAAAGCTACTTGCGTGTGAAAAGAGAAAGGGATTTACAATATGTTGAAGTAGGGGCTTTGTTGAGATATTTTCAAAAACAAACTATTGATAATCCTTACTTCTTTAGGAAGAAGGGAAGCTTAAAACTACACCAAACTGTTCAACTTTTGGGAATGAAGAATGAACAAAGATATACTCAATCCTTCCTAATTTCTAAGATCTACTCAATCCTTTCTACTTTTTCCGTTCCTTTTTTTTTTTTTTGACATCAAAAAAGAACTTCATAGATAGATAAAGAGTCAATACAAGAGTTCAAAGAGAATAAATATAGCCCCAAATACTAAAAGGTTACTAGAACTAACTAAAGAAAGACAAGAGAGATGCAACAAGCATAAAAGATAGACAACTTCCAAAACAAAAAGATTCACTTTAAGTAAACTATCCGTTGTCGAAGGGATACGATGTGTTAACTTCAGAGTGAATCTTGGAAGAGGCCGCAAATCTTGCCAAAAGGAAAGCTTGATGGACTTTGGAGCGCGCACATAAAGATATACTGCAAATATGGACTTCTTGAGCGAGAAAGCACAAGTCAAAAAACTGAGGGGCTGCAAAAGTTGGGAATTCCTTAGAGCTTCTCAACTGCTGGAAAAGAGAATAATCGTTAGTGTGGATGTTTATATGCAACATACAGTTATCAATGGCCCAACTCACAGCTGCCAAGAGAGAAATGATAGAAGCACAATCCTTGTGAGAATTGGAGCTCTTGAAGGAGGAGCCCACAATCTTAGAGGTAACCATAAATAATAGACCCACACCCGTTTTCTTGTGCTGCACATTAAAAGAACTGGCACAGAAAATATCCAAGATTGGTTTATCCTTAGAGCATAGACATGGATTTGCATGAAAAGTAAAGGGTGCAGTATTAGAAGCCTCATCAGTACTACAGTGATCAAGATTACAAGGAATTTGCTGAGAAGTTCCTAGAGTTTGGACTATCCTAGAGTCTCTTCCAGGGTCACTGTATAATCGGACTGGTTTGAGGAGAGTAAAGGCTTGGGTAATGGAGTGGTTCAGGCCCCGTTCCAGAAACCTTCTTAAAAAATAAGTACTTATTTTGCCACTTCTCATTCAAAAATAAGAAGGGTCATTCCACAAAACCCAAATAAAAAGTTTGTTTCACATTTTCAAACTCAAAAATAATGTAAATGAAAAAAAAAATTATTTTTTTTTGCACCGTATTAAATATCTCAATGAGATCTATCAAACAAAATCCATAGTGGTAGGAAAATTATTTGCTTAAATACATGATTTTTGAGCTTGAAGTTGCCTTATACAAAAAATAAGACTGTTGCTATGATAATGGGCACCGGCGGAGGGAAATCGTACCGACGGCCGTGCCGGGCCGTCTCCGGCCACCGGATGGCCGATCCGAGCCGTCCAAAAAGTCTAAAAAAAAGAAAATCGAGGGGGCTATCGCTAGAATCAACGGCATCCGAGATGTGTAGGGTGCTTGATCCGAGCACCCCTTTTCCGTGTATATATGATCAAGCACCCTACATGGAAAAGGGGTGCTCAGATCAAGCACCCTACACACGTCGGATGCCGTTGATTCCCGCGTTGGCCATTTCGGTTTTTTTTTATAGAATTTTTGGATGGCTTGGATCGGCTGTCCGGTGGCCGGAGACGGCCCGGCACGGCCGCCGGTACGATTTCCCTTTCCGGCGCAATTGGTACCTATATAAATTCTGAAAAATAAGCACCTCCTTCTTATTTTTTGGGGAACAAGCCTTTTTATTCAACAAAAAATAAGTTCTTATTTGGGTTGTGGAACGGGGCCTCAATTGTTTAACATGGCTGATAACTTGCATGGGGGAAGAGGCTTTGGAATCAAAGACAGACTTGTTCCTAGCTAGCCAAATACACCATAAAATAGAAGATATACATGAGAAGAATTTGTGATTATCCATAGCCATGACATGCCCTACATTATGCAACCATACTAGCCAAAAGGGAAGGGAGAGACTAGGAGTTTCAAAAATGCAAATTCCAAGGTCAGCTCCAAACCAAATAGGCCTAACAAACTCGCATTCAAGAAAGAGATGGATTAGGCTCTCAGAAGATTGCTTACACAAGTGACATAGGGATGGACCTTTCCATCCTCGACTAACTAAGAGATCCCCCACAGGCAAGCATTCATGACTCAATTGCCTTATAAAAAACTGGATTATATGGGGGATTGGCAATGACCAAATGAAGTTCCATGTAAAGCTTGGCCAGGAGGAGTGGATACAGGAATTGGGTGCAGAGGATGAAGAGTGGAGTTTCAGAGATAGTAGAAGAGAGTAAGCTGAATGTACATTAAAGTCTCTATCCTTGGAGTAACCCCAAATGAACCTGTCTTCAAAATCAAACTGAGAGAATTTCAACTTATTAAGGAGACATTATTATTATATATTTTACATAAACTTTTATCTTCACTTTCTCTACTTACCCTCTATGGAGACATCATCTTTACATTTTTACTCACTTTTTAAAATAGAATATATTTTCAGGGACAAAATGAAAAATGCACCAACTTTTATTCACTAACTTTACAAAATAAACACTTATTAAGGGACAACCCAAAATGAAATATTGAACTCTAAAAAAGGAACGGAAGGAATAATTTTTAAGATCTACTCATCCGTCCTAATTTCTTCCAGCTTCTGATAACATCGAACTTCAAAAGTGTTTTGACGTTAGGCAAACGGAAAGACCTCTTATCTTTGTAATATTTCCCATCCCTACCAAACTTAAACTTTTAATCTATGTAATTATTAAATCGTACCGACATGTGCAAATCAATATGCAAGGAAGCTTACCGCTACCTATTCCCCTCATCCAATAACGATATGTATTTGCAAATTTTCAAGCAACACTATAATACATTTTAATGCACTATGCATTCCAAATTTTTATCAACCATATTCCCTTCAACATTTTTGTAATTAAACTAACAAAAACACAATAGATATTTGAGTTATCAAATCAACGGGCATCATAATCATGCAACGCACGTGCCAGTATTACTATACTAGTACAACAACAAATAGGATCAAATTGTCCAGTATACAAATTGTTTTTTATTTTCGTCCTTCCGAACTCCAAATCTTCATTTTCTGTTTACAATGAATGGGAATTCAAATTCAAGTTCAATCGGGAAGACATTCACACATAAGCAATGGAAAAAAAATCATTTCCTTCGCTTTGCTTTCTTATTTGTCTGACTTGTATAGTCTAAATTAAACCTAATTTTGGAAACCCGAGGGGTCACGTTTCCAGGAAACCAGTCATCCTGAGAATTGAATTCCGGACTTGACTCAAATCTCTCCCCTTCAATGTCCTCCCGTTTCCACTGCACACCGAAAACGCCATTTTCCCGGTAAAAATCCGCCGACCCAGAATCACATGAGGCGGCACCAACTCCTCGTCCTTGTTGTCTTCGAAGAAATCCAATTCAACACACCGTACCCAAGGATTCCCAGAATAAGCCTCCGGTATATCCACCGGAATCGAACTCGTCTTCTTCTTTTTCCTCTTTGGGTTTTCTTTCCTGGAAATTCGGCACTCGACAACGTTGGCTCCTCCGTTCACTACATTTTCCTGGAAAATGACTTCGGATTCCTGGAACTCTTCTGCCATGGGAACTTTTTAATGTGTCTTTTTGCTGAACAGGGAATTCGAGAAGCAGAGGAATTGGAAAAAGTAAGGAAGGGGAAGGGAATTTATAGGGAGGAATTGGATGGATTGTGGGGGAATGGGTTTTGGTTTTGCGAGGGGAGTCGTAGTGAGCACACTATTGATTAATCGTGTCGTTACTCGTTCAGATAATAGCGTCACTGTAAGGGCATTTGCGTGTGGTCCCGGTTTCTCTCTCTAGAAAGTTATCTCTCTCCACGTTAAACAGATTCATCAGCTCCTGTCCTGCCTAATAATAAACGAACAGCTCCAAATCTCTTATGGCTTACGGCTTTCTTCTTGATTTTGTACGTCTTCATACACTTGTGTTCCATATATGGATTTATCTTCTTTTTTTTCTCTCTCGAAGTTATGAGCAAATTTATCCTAACAAGTTTGTCCTTTAAATCGTAGTTATAACTTATAGTATTTCGTTTCGTTTAAAAATGTTAGTGATCAGGATGGTATATAAAAATATATACTTCTACTAAACAACAAAATAATAAACTTTTTGACTATTTAACATTTTTGTCGTTATATAGTTTTCCCCAAATTTTGGTTTATACTCGTAGTCGTAAACGTTTATTGTTTCCATTTGCATAGTTGAGAAAATGAGAAGTGAAGGAACAATAAATGTTAAATAGAAACAATTTTTGTCGTTGTTGTTTTCCCCAAATTTTGGTTTATAAACGTTTATTGTTTCTATTTAATGTTTATTGTTTCCATTTGCATATTTGGTTTATAAACGTTTATTATATTGTTTCCATTTGGTTGATGTCCAAGAGGACATTAACCTCATACGCTTTTTTAACAACCTACTTCAATATACTCCAACGTTTATTTGAAGGCTTTTTTCATCTTGAAGTAGAGTGAAGATAAATTTTTACCAAAAGAATGCAAGAATTCTTTACTCCCTATTTGTAAAAATCTTTGTACATGCAACATGATGTGAGGGAAGAGAGTTTTGCCATCAGGCCTATAGGCCATAGGAGGCAAATTCTCTGCAGTTTTCAATCACAGTCGTTCATTTTTGTATCCAACGGTTTAAACTTTAAAAAAACTTTTCTAGGAAAAAGTTCAACTTTTCCTTGGAAAAGATTTTTTGTTAAACCTCGACCGTTAAAAACATCATCCGATAGTTACGATCACTTACACCGCACCTCTTCAGTCCAACTTGGACTACAGACAAGCCTGGTTCTAGGCCATACATAGTAGGCAATATGTTCGTAGTAACAAATACTATAATCAGTAAATGTGGATTTACAAGGCCCATATACTTGATGTGATATGTGGAAATTTTTAATGGATAAGGGCTAAATCTCAGAATAGATTAGGTGAGGGGTAGTATCGTTTATGGAAAATGTTAACTAAAGTTCATTGGACTTTGGATAGTAACAAAAAGCCAAAAAGTTGTATTAATATCCATAAAAATTGCATAAATATTTGTCAAAGTTCATTGATATTTATGAAAGCTGTAATGTAGTTCTTAACTATTTTGTCTTTATGTGTGTAATGTGTATTATCTTGTGCCAAATGGACTCATGTTAGCCGGCCCCATGGTTTATTGAGGGCTACCTTTACCTAATTTTTTCTTTTAAAAGAAAGGCCTCATGACAAACATTATAACGGTTTCATTAGGTCGCCAAACCTGTTCCAAATTTAAAATGCGTGATTGAGATTTACTTTGATATATGAATTACTAATCTCCACGCTATCAACACATCCTAAATTCGGGAGGTTTTTGGAGGCCATTTTTTTTAAGACTATATAGTGTTCATAAGTAAAAAAACAAAAAAAGATTTCTGGCGTCATTTGGGTGTGTATTATTTGTTCATGCTATTTTAAATAAAGGATGCAAATCACATGCTCTAAATTCGGGACGTTTTTGGAGACCATTTTTTTGGAGTCCAGCTCCTCTCCAATCTATATGGAATTGGAGGATTCTCCGATTTCAATTCAATGGTCAGGATTTCCCTAGTATCTCCATTCCCAAAGATCGTATGGTATTTTATAGGCACCCAATTACTCTCCAAACATTCCCCAATTATCACATTTCAGGCACCAATTTAACAAATTCCAAACAATAGTAAAATTTCATATTGTAACTTTAATAACAGATGAAGGTTCAAAGAACTATCAAATTCACACGATTAATCAAAGAACTCCTTTTGCATTTCTTTTAAAATATTTTTTTTGTAAAAATTATTTTACATTCAATTACTTATTTTTACAATTTCTTTCTAATTACCATAACTGAATCTTAATTTCAACTTTTTTACATACAAGAACTACGTACATCAATGAAGACATGACACATTGCGAAGCACACATGGAAATATACTAGTATCAGTAAAAAAAAATTCTCATGAGCTACGTAATAAGATAATATCAGCGAAAAAAACCATGCTGAAAGGGAAAAAAATTATTGATATAATATTAGTAAATAAATCCTCATGAGCTATATAAAAAAAGTTTTCCAAAGGCTGGTTCAACAGGGAGAGAAGACGTCGTTCAAAATAAATTAATGAGGATTAATGATTTTTTTTTTTGTAAATTTCAAAGATTAAAGAATTTTTTTTCGCCGTTAAAAAAAGGGGGAGAGACGACTCTTATGTAATTGAGAAATATTTTGAGAGTAATTGAGTGCTCGTAAAATATAATATGAGCTTTGGGGCTGGAGATGCTAGGGTAATTCTGACCATTGAATTGAAATTGGAGAAACTTCCAATTCTCTATAGATTGGAGAGGAGCCGGACTCTTTTTTGAGACTATAGCGGTCATGAGGGAAAAAAAAGATTTCTGGCGCCACTTTCAATAGTAACTTTTATTTAAAATGGCATGAACAATAATACAGTACAACAGTTGGTGAAGGATTTGATGTTCAACGATGAAGCTTCTTTATTGTCTTGTTTGTCTTCCGGAACGGGAAGAAAGGATGAAATTAATGAATGTGAAAGGATATCATTTTCAAAGAAATTACGTATCATTCGGTGTGTACGTGGAAAATGATTAAAGAAAAACTACTTGTGAGATGAAAGCAACTGTACGTAACAAATAACTCATATAGTTAGGGGCGGACTTAGGATTTATAATCACTGAGGTCAAGTCATCTATAACATGTATAATTTTGTATTAACACATGATAAAGGATAAACAAATTCAATATTAATACTACACAAAACAATACCTATTTATATAATACATATACAAAAAGAGATTTTTCAATCCATTACACATCATTTCACTTACAATTGACCCCAAAGATTTTCATATTTGGTGACATAAACAATGAACATAGTACACGGAATAACTTGACCTAAATTTATACTAATTTTTAATTAACAAAACAGGGTCATAATATAAGTTTGCTGAGGTAGTTAGGTTAGATTAATGATAGGGCTTAACTTAGTACACAAAATTTAAAGTCTTAAATTAGAATTTACTTACGTAACGTGGATAGTAAATATTAAACAATCTAATAAATACTATTTCTTCCCTTCCATTTTGTTCGTCCATTTTTACGCAAAAGACTATTATTGTTGGCGATATTATCCGAAAAAAGAGATCTGAATGGTTACAAAAGACCTAGGGCAAGTATATTACTTTTCGGACAAGAACCAAAGTGAAATATATACGGCGCAATTATATTTCCTTTGGGGCAAGAACCATAGGATCTAAATCTATGAGGCAAAAAACAAACGAAATTTTCCAAATTTAATGTATATCCCTAGGGGATTTCCACCTTTAGTGGGGTCAATAGACCACCCTTGCCCAAGGGTAGGTCCGCCCATGAATTATAGTGCAAAAATGGCAAAGTAAAATTTTATAAAGAAACAAAATTTTTAAATCTGAGTGCTTGATAGCTTATTGAGCAACTAGTGTATGTCCGTGCTTGAAGGTATCATTCGAAGAATTTAGTAGTATTTAAAATGGCCTCGAGTGTCTAAGTGTGAGCAAATTGCCCCTACTTCAAGGTTCAGTGAAACTTAATATTGAGTTTGCAACAACTAAATTGTTCAGATCAATTATGTATAAATTAGAAAGCAATTGTGATTCTTGCAAATCCTAACCATCGATTGTCCACAATAAAAACAATTTTTAGCAATTAAACACCACTTTCAATTATAGAATTTTCCATTGCCCATCCGTACCTAAATGAATTGCATTCCCTACTATTGACCAGTCTCACAAACAAACTTAAACTACCCCAAAAGTTTTTTTTTTTTTTTTAAATAAGCTTCATCCTTATGAATCCATGGTCTATAAATTGATGGCTACAATATTCTTAATATTTTCTTCATACTGAACAAATCATAATCGTAATTAAACCTAGTTGATATGATGATCTCAAGTTCACAATCAGTACTTACCTATAGGGATTAAAATGAGAACCTCATATTATTTATGGAATTTCTGTTTTGATATTGATTTTTTAAAGAATGATATATATATATATATATATATATATATATATATATATATATATCTATCTGTTTCACATGAGGGGGTCTTCATTTTAGTTAAAATGCGGACCTCCCCATTTTTTCCCTTTCCTTATCGAATTTCAATGATCCGAGCAGCTCAATGTGATCAAAAAGTGATTTTAAGGATCCGCGAGAAATCGGCAAAAAAAATGATCGAAAAGGACTTGATTTGAGCAGTTTTTATTTGAACCGTTCAACAAAAAACTATTTGGACGAAGCCCTTTCCGATCTTTTTTTTTTTTTTTGTGATTTTCCATGAGTACCCTTAAAATCATGTTTTGAACACATTAAGCGGCTCAAATCATCAAAATTCAATCAGGAAAGAGGACGTCCTCACTTTAATACAGTGCGGACGCCCTTATAGGAAGACTGGTGTGTGTGCGTATACTGTAAAGACCCGAAAAATTTTTATTTTTTGAAATGTATATTAAATGCCTAATTGGGAAAAATATAAATTATGTGGTGATTGTTTGAATTGAGGATTGAAGTGAAAGAATAGAAATTAGAGGGAGTGTGGGTGTGATAAAAAGAAATATGAATATAAATAGGGGATGTGTGTGTATAGGGGATAATTGTATCTCCCATTTTTCCTCTCTCGTCCGACTCTCCCTCTCTCTCTTTTGCTCCATCTCGCAAAACTTCACCCAAAGCATAAAACCCATGGCAATCAACCTTCATTCCACCCTCTAGATGCGATTTCAAGCTTATGGTTTGTTAGGTAGAGCTCGGAGAGGAGTATTCATGGAGAAATTTGAATTCAAAAGGCTAGGGCTTGCTCAAATCTCATAGATCTTGGTGTTCGTCGCGAGGTAGAAACTTCTTTACCTCTTTTATGTGTTTGTATGTTGATTTGGTGAGGAAATCGAACCTTGATCGTCCTCCTTCGCTCTCTTTGAAGTTTGTCGAAAACTGCAGAAATCGCCCAAGGATCGATCCCCAAGCATGAGGGATCGATACCTCACTTCAAAACTGGATTTGCCCTATGGGGATCGATCCCCGTGAGAGAAGGGATCGATCCCTCCCCTCTCTAGAAATTCTGCCCGTCTTCTAGGTTTCAGCCCAACTTCAAACGGCCATAACTTCTTCGTTTGATGTTCGTTTCACGCAAATTTTATATCGATTCAAAGGTTTTGAAGTCAGCTTTCCATTGCCACTAGAATCACTTTAAAAATCCTAGTACACAGAAAGCTATGACCATTTGAGTAGAGGTGTGTTAGTTTTACCGATGTCTGTGCCTAATCCTAAGGTTATTTTTGTTTCGTGTTATGATTCCCTATATAATTAGAACATGTTTAAGTCACTCTCGAGCATGATTACTTGTGTCCTAATGACTTATTCGACTTGTCTCTTGGCACTCATTAGAGTATAATAATAGTGATCCAATGGATAGGATTATGATTCGTATCCTCGTGCCTCGTCTTATTGACCTTTCAAGGTTCCTTTGGCACTCGTTTGGTAAGACTCTCATTTAGAACCTAGCGGATGGTGTGTTGTGGAGTTATTTGTGGGTACGATATGTGACGTAAGGTGTCGTGATAGACTCAGAGGATTAACGTGATCTTAAGGTATTTATTAATGTACGATGTGACTACTTTAGAATTGATGCCATGTAATACGAGGGGTGAGTCAAAATAAAGAGTTTGGGAATAAAATGGAAACACGAGTTTGTAACGCCCCCAAAATCAGGGTACGTTAATGAAGCATTTTATTACATAATAAAGAGAGTTTATTACATCAAAAATACTTCAAAGGGTACATTTATTCAACAAAAAGGAAACTAAGGTTTCCTAACTACAGCTCCTCTTGCTTCTTCATCCTAGCCAGCTCCTCAGCTCCGGACGCCTCCAAGTGAACGGTCCATCTTGATCATCTACAAGATCTGACACATTATACCAGCGTCGCCACCGATATAATATGTCAGGGTCACCAAAAAGGCAACACCATGAGCTACAACACTCAATAGGAAAATCTTACCCACCAACCTTACAACTAACAATCACATAATCATATTCGTTTAATCGTCTAACGTTGGTGTCCAAGATTTCTCGATTTCTCCTACGCGACTCATCGTAGACCGTGTCTTCCTTTTCCACTTACAAAACAACCTTTCAAAACATTTGCATTGGCTCCGTACCGCGGATAACCAAGCCTTTCAAAAATCATTTGACATTGGCTCCGTACCGCGGATAACCAAGCCATACACACCCAACCTCGGTTCCGTCGTTCCGGGTTCCCGAGTATCCTCACAATGGTTCCGCCACACCGGGTTCCCATTGGCACACAATTTCATTGGCTCCTCTCCACGGATAACCAAGCTATACCTCACCATGGTTCCGCTGCTCCGGGTTCCCATGGGAACGCACAATGGTTCCGCCGCTCCGGGTTCCCATTGGCACACACCCTCACAATGGTTCCGCTGCTCCGGTTACCCATTGGAACACACACACACCTCACACAATGGGCAAGTCCGGCCACATTGCGGTTTTCAACACATTTCAACATTTTTCAACACACCCTAGGTGTCATGTTTCTACTTTCTCGATTCTCGTGTCTCGTTACATGCAAAGACTCCGTGGTAGGACATATCACATACGTAGACAACAAATCATTCATCGTAATCCAACAAGATCATCCAACTCTATAATATATCACAAGTAACTCAAACAACTCACATAAGCATGCTCATAATCATTTTCAAGATCAAAATACAAATACTTGAAATGGAAAGTAAATAAAGATAACTCACTTTAAAAGGGAAGAATACGAGATCTTACATATACAGAGGAATAGGGTTAGAATATCCTACCTTGATCCGAAACTAGTCGGGGCCGAATAAGCTAGGTGGAAAATTCTCCCGAATCTGGACCGAACTTCGGACGGCAGTAACTCGGTCAATATTTGACCGAATAGAGTCGTTCTTGGGTCGAGAACGAAGCTCAAGAAATTCTCTACAACTTTCGTGAAGAAAGTTAATCCTAGAAACGAACCTAGGTTGGAGAAAAATGGGGACGAAGGAGAAGACAGTAAGCTGTCCAGAAAATGGAAATCCAGAAATTTTACTGAACTTCGGATGACGATATCTTGGTCATTTCTTAACCGATTGGGGTGATTCTTGAGCCTAACTTCAAGGTTTCGAAGTGCTCTACAACTTTCCAGAAGGAAGTTGGTCCTAAAAACTAACCTAAACAGGATAAAATTGGGGATTTCCGACGGGACAGTGGCTGCCCAGAAAAACAGAAAATGGTTTCTAGAGAGAAGGAAGAGCTAATTGCTTGAGGTGTGAGTTGAAAGCCTTAGAATGGCCTTCTATTTATAGGCAAGAGCTTGGCCCTCTCCTCTCTCTCTTTCTAAGTCTCACCTTGACACTTGGCAAGAGATCATGGAAGATCAATGCAAGAATCCTAGGGTTGCATGGCTATTGTGTACCATGGGGAGATTCTTGAATCCAATGGATGGTTGAGATGGAAATGGTACATGATCAAAGGGCCAAGAAGTTGCAAGGTGTTCAAGGAGTACTTCAAATCAAATCCAACTTTTAAGCACAAATCAAGGAAAAATCCTAGGTTTGCATGGCTACTTTTGTACCAAGATTGATCTTGGATCAATTGGATGGCTAGGATGGATCCTTGGTGGGCAAGAAAGAGATTGGTACAAGATCTAAGGGTTTAAACCATTGCAAGGTGTATACAAGAGTACAATGGAGGTGGTTTCCTTAGTTAGGAAGGAAGATAAACCAAGATCATGGAAGATTAATGGGAGATCATGGAAGTACAATCAAGTCTCCTTCCTTCCTCTTTCCTCCCTCCTTCCTCTCTCTCTCTCTCCGGCCTCTCTCTCTCTCTCTCTCTCTCTCTCCCTCCAGCCTCTCTCTCCTCTCCCTCTCTCTCTCTCTCTCTCTCTCTAGTAAACACACACACACACACATATATATATATATATATGCATACAATGTGTAGGAAATAATAAACAAAAAGGAACTTTGTACTTTGAGATCAAGGAAGATTTTAAAAGGCAAGATTTCCCATTAAAACAAATCAATAGGCACATGTGTACAAAGCTAATATTTAAGTCTCCCATGTGCTAGGGTTGAAGAACAACCTATTACCCATTGGGTAATAAATCCCCTAACTTCTATTGTCCAATGGACAATAGTTATTAGGTAACTTTTAAATTAAAATAATTGGTACTTTGGCACATTGGGTTTAAAAGAAAATATTAAATTAATCAACCCATCTACTAGGTTAAAAGATGAACCTTTTACCCAATGGATAATAACCACCCTAACTTTTATTATCCAATGGATAATAGTTGCTAGGGAGATTAAACAATAAAATAATCCAAAAAAGTACTTTAAAGTAATCAAAAAGTTACTTTTTACTTTTCATAGTACTTTAACCAAGTAGACATTTAATATAAACAATTGGGGTTTCTATTATCCAATGGAAAATAGTTTCCCTAACATTTATTGTCCAATGGACAAGGATTAAAACCAAAATAATTAAAAGAAAAAGAATAATCAATTCTTAGTCTAGGGTTCAAAAAGTTCAAAGGGTCCACGAGGGGCAAAACGGTCATTTTGCGGTTAAGGAAAAGTAACTAGATAACTTCCTAACTTAGTTTTTCCAATCGGATGGTTAAAAGCTAGTTAGGTTTGCTAAGCGGACTAAAGCGTCAAGAAATAATTTTTCAAGGGGCAAAAATGTAATTATGGCAAACTACAAGGAAATTAAGGAATTTCAATAAAATTCAAATATTTAACGAAATTTTTAACGACCAAAAATCAGGGTCGTTACAGAGTTAATATGTGAACAACTGACCTAATATCAATATCTTTCTCCTATCTACATTTTTGAAATTAGGGTCTTAGAAATACGTGGGATGAGATGTGAAATGGATATACGGGGTCACGAGTACCAGGAATGTATGGTGGGTATATGGGGCCCTAAAACCCAGAATATGAAATTGATATACGGGGTCACGAGTACTCGGAATGTATGGTGGGTATATGGGGCCCTAAATCCTGGAAAGTAAAATGGATGTACAGGGTCAAGAGTACCCGGAATGTATTGTGGGTATATGGGGGCCTAAAACCCGAAATGTGAAATGGATGTACAGGGTCACGAGTACCCAAAACGTATTATGGATATATGGAGCCCTAAGACCCGGAAAGTTCCTTAGGTTCACTAGTTGATGAGTCAATGGAGAATGAACTACTTGGACTCATGTTGGAGATCTTCGGGAGGCGTACGGGGTTCTCAAGACCTGAACTGTAAGTCCGTTAATATGGTGACTCTCGTGGTATTATACAGCAATGCAAGGGGTAGAAATGTCGATGGTGAAGGTATGTGATAGCAAGTTGTGTCAAAGTTGTTACTTGCTTGAGTATTGTGAACCTTATGGCATAATGTGATTATAGCTTATTTTGGAATGATAGTCTTGAATATTTGGCACATCCTTGAGTCGATCATATTTCGTCGTTGAGTTATATCATCTTGTTTTCCTTCTCTTGCCCTTATCATCATATTTGCATATAAGACTGGTAAAGATTTTTCTACTGTGCTAGTGTAGCTCAACCTAATCTTTCTTTTCAGGTTCAAATGTTGAGCAATAAATTGCTTGCATTGTGTGCTTGGCAGTGAAAGACTTTTGGAACCTGACATCATTAGTTATTTCACCATCTTTGTAAAGATCTCATTTGTTAAAGATGGTCATGTAGTTAATTACTCTAGAATCATCTTTTGACAAAAGTTTGTAATATTCTAAATGTGTTCGTACTTGTATCTAAACTAGTTTGGGCCGTGGTGCCAAAGTTATAATTATCTAAACATGGGGATTTGATTTGTAATTTAAGACAGGTGGGAACTCTTTTGGGTAATATGTAAGATATGTGAGGTTCTTCTATCAAAATGTATTATTTAATTATGTTGAAAATCGAAGGTGTGACATATACACCTTCCTAATAAGGACCTTAAATGCAAACCTCATAATTTGGAGCCTTTCGGGTTATATTTTGATGATCCATATCGTTCAACTAGTTTAAAACATATTTTTTAAGGGTAGCTGCGAGAAATCAGCTCAAAATATAATTGAGAAGTGATTGATCCAAACATGAGGTCCATAAAATAGTTCATGTCAAGCTTTATGAAAAACTATTTGGATTGATCAAACACTTTTCAGTCATATTTTGAGCTGATTTCTCGCAAGTACCCTTAAAAATATGTTCTAAACAAGTTGAACGATTTCAATTTTTAGTGTGGGGCTTCGAACAATGAGATCCGCATTGAAGGACCTCATAGTTCGGAGCCATCGTGTCCTATTTTGACTATCCAAAATGTTCAACTTCTTTAAAACATATTTTTAAGGATAGCCGTGAGAAATTAGTTCAAAATATAACCAAAATGTGCTTGATTCAAACATGGGGTCCATAAAACAGTTTCTGTCAAGTTTTATGAAAACTTGTTTTGATCAAACACTTTTCGGTTATATTTTGAGCTGATTTCTCACGTGAACCCTTAAAAATATGTTTTAAAACAAGTTGAATGACTCTGATTTTTAGTGTGGGGCTCCAAACTATGAGATCCGCATTTAAGGTACTTATTAAAAGAGGACTGATACAATGGTTATCCTATAAGGGATCCCACATTTTGCTAAAACGTGGGCCTTATAGATCCTGATCAAATTTTGATGATTCGAACCATTCAATGTGCTCAGAATGTGATTTTAAGGGTTCTTATGAGAAATCAACAAAAAATATGATCGGGAAAGACTTCATCTAAGTAGTTTTTATTAAATGGTTCAATTAAAAATTGCTCATATCAAGTCTTTTTTGGTCATATTTTTTGCTGATTTCCCGCGAGGACCCTTAAAATCACGTTCTTAACATATTGAACGATTCAGATCATCAAAATTTGATCGGGATCTATGAGGTCTACATTCTAGCAATTTAAGGGATCCCTTATAGGATGCATTGGGGTCTACATTCTAGTGAGAGATCCCTTATTTTGTTAAAATGCGGACCTCTCCTTTTCTGATCAAATTTCAATAATCTAATCCGTTCAATGCGTTCAGATTGTGATTTTAAGGGTTTTCGTGAGGAATCAGCAAAAAAGAAGACCGAAAAGTACTTCATCCAAGCAGTTTTGATAGGATATGGATGGTACATATGTATAATTTGGATAGCTTAGATTGAAAATTAAAAGGCCACACTCTCTCCCTTCCCTATTCCCTCTCATGTGTTTTCCTCTCTCTCTCTCTCTCTCTCTCTCTCTCTCTCTCTCTCTCTCTCTCTCTCTCTCAATTTTAAATCTTAAGATTTGTATACAAATTTAATTTTTATAAAATTTATATATTTGAAATCTACAAAATGAGATTTATATATAATGGATGTAAAACCAAAATTTTAACTTTTTCATGTGTCAATATTTTTTTGGGATCATGTAGAGGAATTTGTTAGGGAAATTATTTTTTTGATATTGTATTGGGCTATTAGAGCCCGAGAGGCCTTTGGAGGACTTCCACGTGGTAGTTTTTTGGATTTATTGAAAATTGAAGAGTCGCCACCCGGGTTTTTGGTAAAATGGTTTGCCACCCGAGAAACCTAGAACTTGAAAATGATATTCGAGTTTGAAAATAAACCAGAGATTTTGGATTCGGAAGCCAAGCTACGAAAAGGAGAGGCTTTTATTCGGCACCCTTTTTGCCCGATACGAGGACCATTCTCTTCTAAATATTTGTGGTATTTGAACAAATGCTTATATTTTAAATTTTTGAACACATAGCAAGTTGAATGTGCGGTGTAGGCATATGTTAGAGTGTTTAGTATATACAAGAGTAAAAATGGAGCAGAAAGTTGTATGCTATGAATGAAAAGAATGCAAATTGTTGAAAATTTGCAGAAGATGGAATCAACTCCTTTGCGCTGGGGTCCCAATTCCTAGGTTTCTTTTTTTTGGCCACCGCCGCCGGGGGGGGGGGGGGGGGGAGGCGCCCCATCCTTCTCCCCATGGGCTTTTTCCTCTTTCGGATCTCCTCTCGCGATTTCTCTCTCCTTCCCAGTCCCTTTCCAGTTTCGATTCCCTCTTCTCCTCTTGGTCTGCGGTTCTTGGCCACCATTCACCTCTTCTTCTGTCATTGTTCCAATCGTCCATTCCCGCTCTGCTCCTGATCTACCGCTAGTTCTTACACCTGGTGGAACTAGTTTGTTTAACGGAATGGTGGATCTTGGGGTTGGGGGTTTCGGCGGTCGTGTATTGGCGATGGTCGTTGCTTGAACCTTTGGGCGGCAGCTGGGTGTGGTGGTCGTTGGAGGGGTGGTTGGTGGTGTAGATTTAGGCGGTGATGTGTACGTGGAGGGTGGTGGTGTGGTGGTGCTGGAGGTGTAGTTAGTTAGTTTTGCTAATTTTTGTTTTGCAGGTTTTCCTTATTTCCAAAAATGATCGGTGGATGTGGCAATCTTGTTCGGTGTTGATCCTCTCCGATGGCGGTGTGGTGGAGGCGGCTCCCATGGTTGTTTGCTTTGGTCGCTTTGTGTGCCGAAGTCCGATCAACGGCCGTCCGAGCTCTTAATTGGGCGTGGGGCAGGCATTGCGTTGCTATGGGATGGTGCTCTTTGCTGTTGAAGATTGAAGGTGCTGGGGTAAGTATGGGTGTTTTGCAAGTGGAGGTGGTGGTTTTGCACTCTTGCCCCGGCTTCTATTGTCGTAGGCTGGTTCCTGCTGCCGGTTTCTATATCTGGGAGAGGCCGACTTAGCTTAACGGCGAGGCTGGGCTCCGATGGTTTGTATGGCGGTGGCTACCAGTGCGGTTAGGATTTAGAGGTTTCGCTTGGGTGGGCCAGCCTATGTTTGGGCCGAGTTTAAATGTTTGGGCTCTAATCTGTTTATTCTCGGTATTGGGATGAGCTGTTTGGTCTTTTCTATTATGGTCCCTTATTGACCCTTAGGTGGTTTGGGCTATGCCCTTAAGATGTCATTCTAACTTTTGGTTGGATTCCCTTTCCCCTTTTTAATAAATTTCACTTTTGCCGATTAAAAAAAAAACTCCTTCGCGCTGGGGTCCAAGTGCCCAGCGCAAAGCACTTGCCCAGATCAATTTCTAAAAATGTTTTCTTTTTTTCCAAATAGTAAACTAATTAGTAAAAATGCATGAATAATAACTTTTTGAGAATGTTGTGATGTGCTTCTAGAGGAAATAGTAAATAAAGAGTATTGAAAACCATTAATAAACGTAAAAAATGGACGTATAAAGGCCCATGGACCTCAATGATATTGAAATAATTAGCAGGCCCAGGAGGGTATGCCCAGCGCTGGGAAGTGTAAGCACTCGCGATCATATTTTTTTCGTAACAAGAGCCCACGATCGCATTAGCCTGCTCGTATCCTTATTTTAGGTCCCTGGTTTCCTCAGAATGCCAGAAATTGAAAACAAAGTATTTTTCTACATTTTTGAAACTTGATCAAGGCCTTGGAAGCTTGGATTGGGTGATTTGGAAGCAGGCTTGAATGTAAACAATGGAGGTTTGAATTTGAAAAGGGTTTATGTTATGCTTGAGACTTTTAGAGAATATTTGCAGTTGAAATGAGATTTTTCCTTATTAAATACAAAGTATTTTAGAATTTTCTTCAAGTGTATATGAAAAAAACCCAAAATATAAGTATTCTAGAGAGAGAATGTAGTTTCAAACTTGAGAGAGAGAGTTTCAAGAATGGGGGGAGATGTGTATATGGTTCCAAGCACTTGTATTTATAGGGGAAAATGGAGGAGGAGCGTCTATAAATACTAGTCTAGAATCGGCTGCATGCTTAGTAGGGTAATTATGATTCCAGCAACAGGTTGAGCTATAAAAAATAGAACAAGATTTCTAGCGTTGGGGAGTTGGTGTCCAGCACTGGGCTTTCAACAAGATTCTTTCCAGCGCCTAAGAGAGGAACTTCAGCATCGAAGAGGAACCCCAGTACTGGGGTGGGTCTAGTTTGCAGACCAAACTTCACGGGGTTGTTCTGGACACTTTCGAACTCCATTTTGCGCGCAGTTTGAAGCATTGGAAAGTTTGTGAAGTCAATTTTTTAATCCAATTGGTTTGGATAAAAAATGTTGTGGACATGAAAGGATGTGACAATTATACCCTTAATGGGTCAGAAAATGAACCGTCACTAAAAGAAAATTGAGATCTAACGGCGGTCAAAAGCGTTACTAAAAAACACAAAAAGCTTTGCTAAAAGCAATGCCAATGGTTCACCAACCGTTGCGAGATATCCGTTGGTGTAGATGTATAGCAACGGTTTTGCCGAGTGTTGGTACAGATTTTTTTTTAGTAATGATTTCTTTAGCAGCAGTTGTAACCGTTGGTAAAAGGCAATTTTTTTTTTTTAAATCTGGGGTAAAATATGACATGGCAGCCACGTGGCACTGACGTGGCCTCCACCTATCGCCCGCGTGGCGCTGGCGTGGCGCATGGAATGCAACACAACAATTTTGCTCCTCCTAGAAATCGAACCCAGGACCTCGCTTATGCGCGCGCGAGTGCAAACCGGCTGGGCTAGCCCAGTACTTGTGTAATATCAAGGGCCTAATAATATTTATACTATGCAACCCGGCTGGGCTAGCTTATGTCATTAGAGTTTTATCGATTTATTCTTAATCCAAATTTTTAAATTCGGTTTATACTATATAAACACCTACTTTTTTTCTTTTCTTTTTTCCGATTGGAACCGTCTATTTGTACATAGTAAAGAGTACATCCTTCATACAAAAAATGAAATTAATCGGGTATCATTACATACTTGATCGGACAGAAAAATTTATTTTACTAATGAAATTTTGTCTCAATAAAGAAGTTTTCTAAACTCGATCAAGCCAAATTTTTATGAGAATGATTTAATCAACAAGGAAAACAAAATAAATGGTCTCGATCGTCCGGTTTATAGTAATGGTTATTGGAAACCGTCGCTATAGTCACGTTTTTAGTAACGGTTATGGAAAACCGTTGCTATAGTCTTGTAATCTAGTAACTGTTGCATGAAAACCGTTGCTATAGTCCTATTTCTAGTAATGTTTTGCAAACTGTTGCTATACACCATCTATACTGATGGTTTTTTCAACCATTACTAAAAAAACCGTTGGGAGATCCCAAATTTCTTGTAGTGCATTTCGGTAAAATTCTCGCATCTCCCTCATTTCAAATCGGATTGAGGCTTATTTTCGATATCCAAAAAATGGGTTTTGAATGTACTAAATGATGGTTGCATCAAAGAGCATTGATCAAGTCTCTTGGTACATGATCTAGCTTATTTCATCATTGGAAATCTAAGGTGGTTCGGAGAATTTCAAATTGTAGTGTCTACAGATATCTTTCCAATATTTTTGTTTTTTCCATAAGAATAAATGAAAAAGTAACAAAAAAAGAAAGAACAATATAAGCTTGCATTTTCAAAGAAACAAACCAAGGAAAAAAAATAAGAAAAAAACATAACCATAAACAAAAGGTTGGTGAATTTCCAAGCAATGCACTGATACAAGGAAATGAAAAAAGAAATAAGAGAAATACATCGCACCTAATATGGCCATAACAAGATTAAGGTCCCAAAAAAAAGAAACAAAAAGCTATCATCCCCCTAATTCCAATTGTACCTGGGCTCAAAGTTTGCATAACATATGTCAATAAGCAAACCATATATTGCGTGGTCCTACATATAATCTCTCCATTCTCTGTTGCTAGACTATTGAAATAGTTTTGCCATGATTCTGATTATAAATTATTATATTTTTAAATACATAGATTTCCAAATTTTATTACAGTGAAATGTTTCTAATAATATTGAAAGTGGAGATCAAATTGAGGGTGATAAATGATTTTAATTTAGCTGTTCAAGTTTAATTTTGACATGTTAAGTTTCGTTCACGATAGGTTTATACATAAATAAACAAAGCTTGATGTTTTATTAAGCATGTGTTATTTTTTCTATTCGTGAAACATATGTTATTGTTCAAAATCAAATTTGAAAAAAACTATTGTATTTCTCATTCAACTTATAATGTATACAAGATTAAAGTTAATCAAAATCGACTATTGATTGGTTCGATTAAAATTAACTCATTTGAAACACTCACCGAATTAACAAGTTCAAACTTAAATATATTTCAAAAAAAATTGCTTGAAATTTCATTATCAGACTATAATACTTACTTCTCGGCCCATTCGGCTGTTTTTCAGGCTTAACAAAAATCACCTTTGTTTGCAAAAGAATTTGTTAAGTTATAGTATGGAGTAATATTTATTTGGCCATAGTTCAGATCAGTTCTAACAAAATGCATAATTATTTATCTATTAATTTGTAATATCTTCTATATGCTTATTGGATATTGCATGTAAGAATTGAATTATTTTTTTTTTGAACAAGATCTGAATTAATTTTACTTAATATCTTCTACTCCTATGCTTTTGGATATTTTGCTTGTAAGAATTGAATTATTGTTTTTTTTTTTAATTAAAAGAGTGGTCATTGCAAAACAAATCAACCAAAAAATATAAGTCGCTCAGGAAGCCAAGGCATATGAGAAGAGCCGTTTTCGACCGAGCCGGATTTTCATGTACTTGTACGCCATCATCGATCTGTAACTGGATAGTAGCCGTAGATTCAAAGCTACCACGCAGCTTGGCGCACCCGCCGGCAGCTGCTCCGCATAAGAGAGTATCATTTCCGATTCTATTCACACCGAATACGACAAAACCCCTAAAGGATGACACGTTTCCAATCGTGTCGTCACACGCTACACTCACATAGAAAAACGAATCTCCGCTATTAATATTCTGCACCTTCGCTGCCACGTTGCGCCCGCCGTAGGTTTCGTGTCATCATACAAGTAATAATTGTACTTGGAGTCCGTCGTGCGAAAGTTATTCAATCCGCTCCGACACCGTCACGTATGCGCCAAAACCTTTTACCTCCGTACATTTACATAGATTTTATTACTAAGCTGTACAGATCTCACGTAAATGTGTGATAAAAAAAATTTTAGAGAATCACTTGGCGGGCCCTAGGTACATTGAATAATTACTCCTGAAAGTGGAATGTTATGTGAGAGAGACTATCTATCGACATTTATATAATATGATAGGAAAGTTTTTGAATCCTTAAAATTCCTCCTATATTTTAGATCCTATGATTGCTACACATTTTTTCTACGGCTGAAATCTACGGGTATTAGGGCTAATGATATATTTAAAAAGGATGGTACAAATATTTATGATCCTTTTAATTATCCGAAATCACAGAAGGATTGAAATAAAATATTTGGAAAGTATGTTGACATTTATAGTGCAAATAAGATCAAACGTTTTTTTTTTTTATTCTTTTTAATCAGTAAGATCAATTAGTGCAATCATACCATCTTTTACCTTCTATAATATCTTCTCAGCAAGTCGAATATTTGGAAATAAGATTATTTGTTGGGAGTGCCAAACTTTGTGGCCTCACTTTGCACACGTACCTTTTGAAAATGCATGTAGGTTCACTTCACAATGTGTTACGTTATGTCTATAGATATGGACATTTGAACATAGTCATTGATGAGTGAAGAAAAATGCTACGTTGAGTTTTTTCTTTCTTTGTGTTAAAGAGGTTATTAGAGGGATAAAATTGAATAATATTTTGACTATCAATTCGGAACTGTGCCTTCAGGCACTAGCATGCGCTAGTATCTAATATGCAATTAAGAGCATCTCCACCCTCCTAACTTTTTATTAAATTTGGATTAAAAGTTCTATTTGGTCTGCTTTCTCTAATTCTATGCTCATCCTTTTCCACCCAAATTTTATGTCTACAAAATATTAATAAAAAAAGGAAAAGATAATGTCAAAACTGTTTTTGTTTGTGTCAAAACTCTAGTGTATAAAAGCCTTGTACCTTAAACATGGTGCAAAGATATTATGCACTACAGTTTTGGCACAATCAAAAACAGTTTTGGCATTAGCAACACCCATAAAAAATGGCACATTTGAATATGCTAAGAAAGTGAAAAGAGGTGTTAGAGAATAAATGGATGAATTTGGGTCTCTCCTCATTTGGATAAGAAAAAGAGTAGAACTCAAAATGGGTAGACAAAAGGGTATGCCATTGAAAATGACTTTTAAGTGGTTTTAGTCAAATTTTGAGTTTGGGTAGAAAAAAAAGGGTAAGAATTGAATATGCTCTAAGTAACAATGCCTCTATTTAATGGAACATTATACATTGGTGTAGGCTCCACTACCAAGTGTGTCTACACCAATTTATGATTGCAAAAGTTTTTGGAGCATTACATGATGGTACTTCAACAAACTCTGAATAATCACTCCTATTCAACTTGAATGTGGGACATAAGAATATGTGTTCAAATGAGATTTTGTGGGACTACCTTGGGTCTCATACAAATGATCAAAATTGTTCATTTTGAAGGGACTAGTTCTTATACATTTTTCAAAAAAAATCAACTCAATCGGATATCGTTAAATGCTTCACATATTCATTCAATGCGTAGATGAATCAAAAATTGATTGAGCTATTTTTTCTTGAAGAGAAGGTATAAAAATTAGTCTCTACAACATGAATAACTCCGATCACTTGTATGGGATCCGAGATGGGCGCACACAACATCTTTACGATATCTATATACAAAATTAAGGATTAAGATCCTCTGTGAGGATTTTCCTTGTGACGATCTTGTGAGACTTTTGCGATGGGTAGCAACACATTAATGAGGAGATCTAATAGTTCACAATAGTCATCCTTGTTTTCTAACAAACTATGTTGTTTAAGGACTCAGGGGTGCTTCGCACTACACGTGCAGTGCTGCTTATTCGGGCGTCCATCTCGGCAATGGACGACTCAAATTTTTATCCAAACAATGAACGACTAGGATTTGTAGAAGCTTGGAGTAAATCCAAACCGTCTGCACCGAGGTGGATAGTCGGATTGGCTCTACGCGGTGTAGTGTGAGGGGTGCACTACATTCCCTCCCATTCTGCCATTTATGGTGACAAGCCCCAAATGGCTGATTCTTCTTCTCCGTTTATTCTTCTTTTTTGTTACTCAAAACTTCAGGTTATCAAGCTCTAGTTTGGATAAAAAAATCCATGATCGAGTTTGGATAAATAAGTGAATTGGCTAAATTTGTTCTTTATTAATTTTTTTCACATTTGTTAGCTTTGTGTGAATAGAAAATTAGAGGCCGGCCCTATTTTTAGGTTCGGTTTGAACTCAACCCTGAATATTATTTCCAAACCTAGATAGGTTCTGTAACGACCTTGATTTTTGTTGAATAAAAATTTCGTTAAATATTTGAATTTTATTTTAATTATGTAGATTGCTTTTAAAAAATTCTTTTTAATTTCTTATAATCCGTCATAATTAGATTTAAGACTTATGAAATTATATCTTTTCACATCGAACGATCTAGTCCTTTTCAAAAGGCAAGTATGCTTATAGAAGCACTTGTATATTTTCCTAGCGAGTTAAATAAAATCTTTAAACTATATTTCTTGGTTAGAAATCCTACATGGCAAGTAGAATTAGCTTCTAACCAATTAGTTAGAGAAACCTAATTACCATTTCACCTAGTTACATTCTCCTAACCTTAGATGAACCTTTTTGATCATCTTTGAGCCTTATGAATCCCTCCAACCCATATGAACCTTTTAGACCTAGGGAGGTAATCATTACACTCCATGACTAGTCATTTCAACCTGAGTTATCATCAATATTCCTTTACCCATTGGATAATAAATGTTAAGAAAATTTTTGTCCCTTCGATAATGGAAGCTAGATTTGCCAATGTGTATATATATTTGACAAGACAACTCATGGACCAAAGGAAATAATCATTTCACTTGCATGACTAGTCATTTCAAGACCTTACTTCTTCCATTAACTCTCTACCCATTGGACAATAACTACTAGGGAAAATTTTATCCCTAGGGTAATAGAAGTTAGTCTTGTCAATGAAAGCCTAGATTTGACAAGACAAGACTAAAACCCTTCATGATGACCTAGATTTTGAACCTAAAATTGGATGACAAGGCATGACATGCTTAAAGGCTTGATTTGACCAAATAATGGAGCAAATCCATGGGAAATAGAGAGAGAGAGAGAGAGAGAGAGAGAGAGAGAGAGAGAGAGAGAGAGGGCTGGCCATATAGAGAGAGGGAGGAGCTCAACATTTTGCTATAAATAGCACCCCCCCTCATGCCATTCAAATCACACCTTGAAACCTTGAAACTTCTCTCTTTAGAAATTCATGTGTTCTATTTCTTTGTTCTTTCTTTGTTCTTGAGTTCTTCAAGTAACTCATCCAAAGCCGCCACTAGACCGCCATTCGACCACCCTCTCGATCCAAAAAGTTTAGTAGTTTAGTCAAGAACTAGTTTCGAGAGAAACCTTTTCTCTTTTGGAACTACCAGAAACTCACTGTAGGAAGTTACTCTGTTCGACCGCCAACTTACTTGATCGTAGCCGCACTACCGCCAAGAAGAACGGTAGATTATCCTTGCACTCTAACTCTAAGTATAAGTAGAATACTTCTAACCACTTCCTCTAAGTATAAAGTTCATATACATAGATTCCTCCGTTCTCTAGAAGACTATATTCACATTTTGTGTTTGAAAATACATGACAAGTAGCAAACTTGTTTTTCTAAAACTTCGAAAGAAAGTATGATCATGTTGAATAAGTTGACTTTATTTTCCGGAAAAACGTATGTTGTTTTGAACTTCCTAAAAAGAAAGAAAGAACTGAAATTTGAAAGATAAGAATTTAACGCTTGATTAAAAGTATTCGTATTTTGATTTTAAGGATGATTATGAGAATGCATATGTGATTACTTGCATTACTTATGGTTGTGTGATAAAGCATAAGTGGTCTCCACTCCAAAGGCATCCGTACATGTGGCGTTATGCTTAAGTTGAGTTTTGGACATGATAAAGTAATATAGAGTTGGATAATCTTGCTAGTTTAGTTTCAAGATTATAATGAATGATTTATGTGTACATACGTGAAACATACGAGAAAAGTCCTACCGCGGAATCCATGCATGTAACGGGACACAGAAACTGAGAAAGTAGAAACATGACACCTAAGGTGTGTTAAAAGCAAGATAAGTTTTGAAACCACAATGGGGCCGGACTTGGCAGCGCATTGTGTGGTGTGTGTGTGTGTGTGAAAACGTTTTCGAAAAACTCAATGAGAACCCGGACAGGCGGAATCATTGTGGGGATGCTCGGGAACCCGGAACGGTGGAACTGAGTGATGAATTGTGGTTTGGTTATCCGTGGAGAGGAGCCAACACAATTATTTTAATGATTTTTGAAAATCCAAATGGGAACCCAGAGCGGCGGAACCATTGTAGGAATACTCGGGAACCGGGAGCGGCGGAACCGAGGGTTTTGAATTGTGGGTTGGTTATCCGTGGAGAGAATCCAATGCCAAATTCAATGTTTTTGTGTGCCAATGGGAACCCGGTGCGGCAGAACCATTGTGAGGATACTCGAGAGACTGGAACCGCGGAACCGAGGTTGGGTGTGTTAAAAACGATTTTGGAAATGTTGATTTAGAAAAAGAAAAGTGAAAATAATGACACAGTCTACAATGAGTCGCGTAGGAGAAACACAGAAAATCATGGACCACCAACGTTAGTTTGGATAGTGACTGTAGATGTGTCATTGTTAACTATTTTGTTAAATGTGCATGTGCTAAGTGAAAATCGTTAACTTTATGATCTATTGTTTGTAAGTTATGGGTTAGTGGGTATGAATTATTCTGCAGAGCTCTTGTAGCTCATGGTGTTACCTTTGGTGACCCTAACATATTATACTGGTAGCGACGTTGGTATAATGTGTCAAACTTTGTAGATGACCAGGGAGAACTGTACACATTGGAGGCTTTCGGAGCTGAAGAGCTAGCTCGAATGGAGGAGCAGGCGGAGCTATAGCTAGGAACCCTAGTTTCCCTCCTTTGTGTAAAGAAAGTACTCTTACGGGAGTTATGATGTAATAATGAGCCAAACTCTATTTAGATTTTCAATAAAAATTGTCTATTTAACGTTCCCAAAATTAGGGACGTTATAGGTTTGGTTACGTTACTTGATGACTTTCTTGCCCTCAAATCTCCAGTCCAAGAGTAATAAAAACTGAACTCACTCTCTCAACCACTGACGGCAACACCATGTACCAACACCTTTCTCTATGTCTCTCCCTCCACCAATGGAGAAGCTCCGACTGTCGCGCCGCCACCACCACGTCTCGTCCTTCTTTGCCACATCACCGGCGGAGATGAGCGAGACCATGATCGGCTCATAGAAACATTCTATAAGAAAAATATGCAGTTCTCTATTTGTATTTCATTATCTGATTTCAGTTCGGCTCCATGAGCGGCGGCGGAGCGGCGCTTGTAGGAAGCTCGAGATTTAGCTGAACCGCGGCGGCGGCAGGGTCCCGCTCGTCGGGTCGTCAAGGCAGGCGATGGTTTTGCCCATGTTGACACTGAACAGGTTCGCACGCGGGAGCCCGAGGACGTCGCGCTCGTCAGTGGATAAGGAGGAGAGGGCGATCGTGTAGAAGTGGTTTTTTTTGCATCCGAGTCCGCTCAACACGCCTCGAGGTGGGTCGGAGCCAGAGTTGTTGCCGTTATTTATTCTCTTGATTTTTCAATTGTTCTTTTAGCTTGTATACGTATAGGTGTTTGTACTGTTTCTCTAATGAGTTTTATTGTCTGATTTTATTATCGACTATGTTGTTTAGTTGGGGTTATGTGAACTGTGAGTTTTAGGGTGTTAGAGCTATGTGAACTATTATTTCGTGTGAATTTGGGCTATACGAATTGCATAGTGGATTATGTGAATTGTGTGTGTTGGGGCTATGTGTATTTTAGTGAATTATGTGAATTGTGTGTGTTGGGGCTATGTGTATTTTAGTGAATTATGTGAATTGTGTGTGTTTTTTCTATGAGAATTGGGTATTTTTTGTGAGAACTGTCTATGAGAACCGTGTATTTTTCTATAAAAATTGTGTAATTTCTATGAGAATTGTATTTTTTTTTTATGTGAACTATCTATGAGAACTGAGTATTTTCTATGAGAATTGTGTTTTTTCTATGAGAACTGTATATTTTCTATAAGAACGGTATATTATCCATGAGAATTCTCTATGAGAATTGTGTTTTTTCTATGGAAACTGTGTATTTTTCTATAAGAAATGTGTATTACCATGAAAACTGTCTATAAGAACTGTGTATTTTCTAAGAGAACTATATTTTTTTTATGAGAACTATGTATTTTAATGTGTGTTGAGGCTATTTGAACTGTGTATTTTCCAATTCTCATAGATCATTTCACATAGCCGAGCAGTTCTTATAGATCTAACTATGAGAATTGACAATTCTAATAGCCAAGGGTATTTTTCCCCAAAGTTATTTAAGCAATTGGATTGTAATCAGTGTATAGCAAGGCTTTGGCGCACATAAAGCTAACTAAAAATTCAATTTTAAATTAATTTATTACGTATGTGAACTATTACTTTTTTACTTTGATTACTTTTTAAGAGATGACGGTGAAAATATTTGTGACTATATTTGATTTTGATTACCTTTTTTATTTTTATCCAATTTTTGTTCGTGTGTGTATTTTCTATGAGAACTGTATATTATCTATGAGAATTGTCTATTAGAACTGTGTATTTTCTATGAGAACTATATATTTTTTATGAGAATTGTGTATTTTAGTGTGTGGTAAGACTATGTGAACTGTGTATTTTTTCAGTTCACATAGCAAGCTCACATAGTCTAGTTCTCATAACCAATTCTCATAAAACTGAATATGAAAACTGGCAATTCTCATAGAATTGACTATGAGAATTTGTAGCTCATATAGTTAGTTCTCATAACTCTGTTCACATAGCCAGTTCTCTATGAGAACTGAGTAGTTCTATGAGAACTAACTATGAGACTTGACAGTTCTCATAGCCAGTTCACATAGCCAAAGGTATTTTTGTCCAGAATAATATGATTCAGGAATTGATTCTAAAAATATAATTCTCATAGCCTCAGTTCTCATAGCCATAATTCAAGGGTATTTTTGTCCAAAATAATATGTTAACTCGAATTATGTGAAATGGCGGGGATATTTTTGTCTGAAATATTATGTTAACTGGCTATGAGAATTAACAATTCTCATAACTAGTTCACATAGCCAATGGTATTTTTGTCTGAAATAATATGGGTCAAGAATTGATTCTAAAAATATAAATTTTACTAAAAATGGACATGTACACAAAAAGTTAAGAAGAATGGGCAAAATAGTAAAAATGCTTGAAAAGTCAAGAAAAAGGATTGAAATAAAGAAGGAATATTTTTGTCAGGACTAAATTAAGTCCAAACCTACTTTTTGGGGCCGACATTCCCCTTGTGTAAAATGTTTGTGGATTATTGGATCGTCTCGACGAGAGATAAAAAAAAATGTAAAGAATCACAATGAGAACTCAATTCTTTTTTAATAAAGACCAAAAAACCCAAAAGATTTTTTTTTTTGAAAGGCGAAAAAGATTTCATTAATCTTAAAATTGTTACAAGACTAATAGGAGCAAGAAAACAAACATCTTGTTCAAAGAACAATCATTTGCTCAATCCGAGACCCAATCCTACGATTGGCAAGAAACCAATTGAGAACACCTAATTAGGGCGAAGCCCACCAAAAAAGGCCAAAGCCCAACACCCTATGTGAGTCTAAAACACTCAGATCATTACAAATACAACACTTTATGTAGAGACCCGTATTTTATGAAAATGATTTAAAGGTTTTATAAATGCTAGAATATCGAATAAAAGTGAAATTTGTGAGTTTATGTGAATTGGGGCTTGAATGATAGAATTGTTAGTAGAGGGGTGTATGTGCAATTTATGTTTAGGATAGTATATATGTGTGTGGTTGTGTGTAGGGGATAAAATATCATCTCCTCTCTCTCTCTCTCTATCTCTCTCTACTCTCCCGACTTTTTCTCTCTCTCTCTCGGCTCTCTTTTTCTCTTTCACTCCTTCCCCCAAATTTCACTAAAACAACTCAAAGCCCATACAAACCGACCTTCAATCCTTGTTCTATACGTGTTTTGGAGCATGGCTTGTGCTGGATTGAGCTCAAAGGAGGCATACTCCTCTCGGTGTTGACTTTGGAGCTAGAGCTTGATCAATCTCTATGGGTTTCGATCTTTGACTTGAGGTAGGATTTTTTACTCTTTCTATATGTTGAGTTGATTTTGTACATTGATTCATGCCTATGATTGTTGTTGTTGTGATAGTTGAACCCTTGAAAATCTACATAAAATCTACTCGAACTGACCTGGGTATCGATACAATTTCCTCCGGAATGTCTCTTAGCCCATTTGTATTGATACTACTTTGACTAGTATTAATACAGAGTGGCTTAAGGACAATTTTTGCTACTTTGTTCCATACTCCATTGCTTTGACCCCCGATCACTTCTAACACCTCTAAAACACCTTTAAACCATATCTAAGCTCTGTTGCTCGTCCTTTGATGACTCATTGATGGTTCCCATTCCCGAGACACTCATGAAACGTAATCTTAGTATCGTTGTAGATGGATGATGTACCGTAAAGTTATTTAGGAGTACCGTAGGCTATGTGAGGTATTGTGGTGGTGAGTATTAGTGGTAGGTGTGAGCCAGTCTAGTGATCCGAAAGGTAACCTAGAAGTTTGTGTCCTCATGATTCGTCTCGTTGACCTTTCCGCTCATTCATGTGGTCTAAGTATTGATACTAATGTGTAGTGCGTTGTAGAGTGGTTTGTGTAACGCCCCTAAATTTTAGGTACGTTAAATAAGGAAATTTATTAC
>BPLS01000511.1:829006-869384 GCA_019656275.1 Rhododendron kiyosumense | reverse complement strand
TTGAGACCCCACCATTTTCGTCCCCCAAAATGCCGACGCGTTGCCGAAGCACAAAACACGTCCCGTCGCAAAAGGTGTCCCTGCCGACGCAAATATCATATTCTCTAGTAGTGCCACTTGGCTAAAAACAAGGTCCAGCTTCTCTAGGAAATAGAAGTAACGACCGAAGAATGGATTCCTCGGTCGAGTAATCCATTCCTTGGTTAATGTTTCGATTTATTAACCGAAGAACCATTTTTCTGTAAAATTATTTTTCATTCAATGTATCACAAACCTGTTCAAAATAGTTTTAAACCATGCTCTAAAGCTATCACATACAAACTTGGAGTATCTCTGGTACAAAGCATGTTCCCATAGGATAACAAAGTTTAAATTACAAACATGCCAAGCATGTTGAAGTTGCTTCATAAAAATACATATCATTATCTATTTTGGAACTAACAAATACAGGTACAAAGAAAAGGGCAAGCTACTGTCCGCGGCCCCTCTTGGGTGCATATCGAGAAGAGGAAGGACGAAAGTGCTCAGGAACTGGGATACTGATCCTCTGTCCCTCGCCTCCATCATCAGCTCTAGCACCTTCGTCACCAGTCCTTGTACTCCCATCTTCGCTGATGCCAGCACTCTGAGTGACAGACACCATCGGCGCCCGCTCCACCTCAAGCTACAAAATGTGAATGTTCAGATTCACTCAAGGATACAGAATGGAAAGAAGAAGGTTGGAGGATACATACCACAATTGTCAGCAAGCACCTGCAATGGAAGTTTTAACATTCATAGCAAAACATGAAAAGAATATCAAGAGAGACTAAAGAAAAATCCACAATATTACATGTTGAACTCAAATAGGAAGCACGTAGTGCTGAGTGGCACAAGGAGTCAGAGCCAAACGCTCCTCTTCTCCATTGGCATTATGGAAAGAGACAAAGCTGGGGACCCGTGGCCAAACAGGTGCAACAACAGTGGTAGTCGTGGTTGGCAAGGCTAGGCAAAAGGCCAAGTAATCTCCCGCTACAAGAAAATTTGTGGCCAACTGTCTCTGTCAAGTAAGTAGCAAGCCCTCTCCTGTCAAAAGATGAGTCGACCTCATACTGGCTGGAGGAGGAAAAGGAATAAGTTGCAATGCCTCTAAGCACGGGAAGTACTGACTTGCCACTTTCTCTCCAAGGTACCATGCCCTTGAGAAAGGTCCCTCCAAAAGGAAGTGCCGGCTGTTTAAAGCCCAGGCCGAGGTCACCTCCAGAGGAACATCGTCAAGCAAAGTATCCTAGGCATTAAAACTCACCTGTTATAGGCAAGATGACATCAGTATAACAAAGTGGAAGGATAGCATGAGGATTAGACATGTCATACCTGATCTACCATCAAACGGTCTAGAACCCGTTTCCAAGCCAATGAATCCATAGCAAGCGACTGTGTCTTCCGAACTCCTTTCAACCAGCGAGCCGCCCATGGAATGAACCTAAGCTCCCTATGCCTCGTCGGTGGAGGAAACTGCAACAAGTGCTTGAAAGCCTAAAGCTACAAACAAAGATAAAGACCAACATAAGTTGCAAAGATTAAAGCAGTAGAAAGACAACGAAGATGGGTAAAAACATGTACCTCAAAAACACGATGGTGCCCACCTAGTGAGAGACTAACTCCCCGGGAGCAAGCACTGAGGTGTCCATACAGCGTAGTCAAAGCGGGAGTCCCCTAGTCAAACTCCGCTATAGTCTCCAGGTTCACTAAAGCAGCCAACAACTAAACATGCACCAAGTTCTCTTTGTTGCAAAACAAAGTCTGTCCAAGGAGGTAAAAGAGGAAGGCTTGTACCAACTGAGAAATAGATACCTCAGTCAGAATACCTTCCCGGTCGTACTGTGCCCAGAGCCTTGAATACGTGACATGACCGCTCTCCGATACGTCATGGGTCTTCCCCAAAAAATAGTCAAAAGCACCCTCTCATTCATGAATTCTTGGGTCAATCGGAAGGGTATCACCACCAACTCTTAAACCTGTGAGAAGAGCAAAATCACCTGGTGTGATTGTTATCTCTCCAGCCACGAAAAATGGAATGTATTCATGGTGTCCCACCACCGCTCCACTAGCGCTGTAGTCAATCCCAACTCTGCCTTCAAAAGATGAAAGCCGAGTATCAAGAACTCAAAACCGGCTAGGGCAACTTCATCCTTAGCACCCTGTGGGAGTCTCTCGTACCACTCATAAACCTGGGGACAGCTTCCCCACATGCGCAGCTTCTCGTTTGCTTGGAAAAATACGATAGAAGATCAATACGATAGCAATATCGCTTATACAGGGGGTAATTCCTAAAACTCAATTTCGTTTTCAAATATCAATCATTGTTTCATAAATTCTCATATAAACAATATCATTGGCAGGAGAAAATATACTTTTGCATTGATGAAACCAAAGTGTTGCTCTGGCTCTCTGTGCAAAACCTCAGGCGGAGGATTGCTAAGAGGAGGGCAATACCGCAGTGAACCGCCACGCCCGATTACGTGAACCGAAGGGACATATGTGGTGGCAGCAAATGGCGGCAAAGCATCATTGCCCGTATCAGAAGGAGTCTCAAACTCTGTCTCAGGAGGATTGGGTTGCTAAGAACTCCCTCTAGCAGTGGATGTACGGCGGCTCGAGTGAAGAACGCGAGTACTTGAAACCCAACCAAGAATCGTGGCCTCAACGGTCGGAGCCTTGCCTGAATCTCTCGGTGCAGCAGTAAAGATGAAGAAGCACTGGTAGTGGTGTTGACTAGAGGTGGAGGCAACGAAGCCATGGCGACCAAGAAAAATGACAACCGAAACGATGGTGGTCAGAAGAACGACATTGGCTAGAGAACAACAGTGGTCGGAGAACGGGGACGGAACGGTCTCAGGCGAAGAAAGAGAGGAGAAATCAAATAACCCGTGAAATTGATCGAACTTAACTTAAATCGATTTTATGACTTTTGAAGTTCCCATAGCCAAGACATCAATTATTCGGCCGTGGAATCAATTTCCTGGCCCCCCAATCAATCTCCCACAGCAGTATCAGTTTTTGCTCAATGCACCAACTCAAGCCAATGTGAAGTTTTTGGGTCCGTGACCAACAAAACCAACGATGAATCAGTCTTGAGGACATTCCCAAACAAATAACAGTATGAACAGAACTAGCCTTGGGGGCATGCCCAAGCATGAAGAACGTCAAAGCCCACTTTGGAATCCTCCACAAGCTATCTCACCCGATTGACTTTGAAGCCCGAGCTCTGACAACTTCAATCATCATACTCCAAAAGTACCATGGGTATCAAATCCTGTAGAACAGCTCTATGCCCATAATTGTTCAGCAAGCCCCACGCTCGTGCACTATTTTAGCAGCACGTACTCATCAGCACTATGCACATTGCCTTAGCGGCTCTATGCCTGTGTTCACTACTGTTCTTAGCTCTACGCTCACCATCAATGGCATCATACTACATTATCTCTGTCAGTAGCTCTAAGCTTACCCAGAAGCCTCGAGCCTATCATTTCGGCAACTCCTTCAGCATCTCAGCAGCACCACGTGCTCACTATCACCAAGTCACTCAGCGACTCCATGCTCTCTACCTCAGCAACTCCATGCTTGCTATCAGTAGCACAATGCATAATGTTCACCATTTCAGGCAAACTCAGCGGCTCTACGCCCGTACTCAAAGTTCACTATCACTCAAGCAGCTATAAGCTCACCATTACTCAGTAGCGGCTCTATGCCCATAACAAAGCTCGTTCAATAGCTCTAAGCTCACCCAGCAGCCTTGAGCTCATTACTGCTCTTATATCTTAGCAACTCTATGCTTGCTACCTTAGTAGCCCTACTCACTATCGTTCAGTAGCTCTAAGCTCACCTAGTAGCCCTGAGCTCATTACTGCTCTTATATCTTAGCAGCTCTACGATCGTTACCTCAGCAGCCCATACTCACATTCGTTCAGCAGCTCTATGCTCGCTATCCATAGCTCTAGGCCCAGGAACTCATCATCCAGCAGCTCACTATCACTCAATGGCTTTACACTCGTGTTCACCATCTTAGCGGCTCTACGCCCGTATTTACCATCTTAGCGACTCTACACCCATATTCACCATCTCAATGGCTCTATGCTGACAAACACAGTGGCTCTACGCCCACTATCTCAACTGGCTCTACACCCCCACAACCAACAAGATATCATATGTTCTTAAGCTCTACACTTGAATGCTCAAAATCCAACATTTTGAGTGCTCGAAGCTCTTCGAATGTCCAACCACTGTGTATTAGATGCTCAAGTTCTAGACTTGAATGCTCAAGCTCTACGCTTTAATGCCCAACCACTGCGTACTGGATGCTCAAAGCCTGTACTTTGAATGCTCGAATTCTACCCTCTGAATGCTTGAGCTTTATGCTTTGAATGCTGAAGTCTGGAACATGAAAGAAGCTCTATGCTTAAATCAAACACACACGCACGGACCCGAGCATATATTGCATCAATCACATCGAGTCTGCATAGCCATCATCATTATCATATCTGTTTACATCTAACCATCGCCATCACAAATACATATTTTGCATTTCTCTCTCATGAAACATGTCAATCTTTGCAATTAACCGGCTCTACGCCTCGGTTGAATTGATCGGTCTAGTGCCTCAATCCTTCGGCTCTACACCAAAATTTATGATGGGAAAGCTTCGTGCACAGACCTTCAGAATGCAACCGGCTCTACGCCTCAATTCTGTCAAGCTCCGACCTTCAAAATGCAACCTGTAGACACCCAATTCTAGACAATCCAGATAATGTTAATTTACGGTCTTTTGATTCCCCAATGATGATTAAGGTCGAGAACGTTCCGAGGTTGTTGATGTGATTGAACTTTGAGCGTTCCGAGCCTTATTCAAGCCTTGTCAAACTTCATTTCAAACCCTTCAAGCTAGAACCAAACAGCCTCAGCAAAACCAAACTAGATTACGCCAGTACGGTGCTGGCGTGCGCTAATAAATTGTCATGTGTCAGACCGTTGACTCAGTTATCACTGGTGCACGCAGGTCAGATCCTGGCGTACGCCAGTCAAATCCAGTCAAAGCATCACTATTCAACCACGTGTTTGAGACTTTTGCGGCCACCCAGTACACTCTACACTTCCCTTGATGATTACATTCTGCAGGGACGTTCCCCCTCTCTCCTACACCTTCCATCAAGCCAAGTCCCATGCATTTAATGCATGGGAGGCTCTCTCTTAACCCAACCAGCCCTAACCCATCTAATTACCACCCCTCTCTCTGTCATTCCTGGCCTATATATACCCCCCTTGAATTTATATGCAAGGGGTTACTTTCATAAGAGCCATACAAGCCCCTTTCTTTCTCCATTTTCTCTTATATTCTTGCTTTCTTTCTCATCCATTCGAAGAGCAAGCAGGGAATACATCCCCATACACAACAAAACCCTTTTCACTCATCAAACTTCTAGCTCAAGGCTCAAATCCTCCCATCAACATCAAACCAAAGGTATACCACCTTTTGTGTGGCTTTCTGTTTTGACCCCTGAAAGGAACCAGTAAGGTCCAGGTTGGTAATCAATACCATTCCTGACCTTAAATTTGGTAAAATGTAAAGATCGTGTGTAGTGAAAAATGGCGCACGCCAGTACCATCAAGCCGTATGCCAGTAATGGCAGTACGTGCACTACTGGCGTGGGGATCATTTATCACCTGCTTCTTGCTTATGTTTTTCTTTTATCACCCTATTGCATGCTAAAAACCAGTCTACTACTTTCTGTACTTTAGAACTGTTTAGTTATGGTGTTCAATACTTGCCCTTTATCTGCTTTAGAAGGCCTTCTGAGATCTTATTGGTTATGTTCCAGAGCCCAGATGATGTAAAGGCAAGCATTGGATAAGAGGTGTGATTGGCGTACGATCTCACATGATTGGCGTACGGCTGTTATGACGAGATCCAGTGGCTGGCCCTTGCATCGTAGCTTGGTTTTGGCCTTTTGTTATTTCCCCACATTGTTTATGGGGTGTTCTGTTTATTTTCAAGGCTTGTAGCCATTCCATCTGTCTGTAACTATATAACTGCTGCTATTTTAGTTGCGTGGTTTGTCTTGGGTGTACACTGCTCCTTTCTAGAGCCCGAGGGTTGAAAACTAGGATTGCGAGCCTACGGTAACTGAAGTACGCCAGTAAGGAAGTGGCGTGCGCAGGTTGTATTAGTATGCAGTGGCCCGGCTAGTGCATAATGGTATGTCACCTGCTCACATCCTTTCGGGTCAGCGTACTCCATTTTACTTAAGTTGCTCCCAGTGCTTGTTCTCAATCTATTTTCATTATTGCAAGCAAATCATCCATAAAGCATTTTGGCACATAAATGCAACTTGTTACAGTTTTAATCCTCTTTAACTGTTCCCCTGCCCTAACTGGTCGAAAAATGATTAATGAGAGAAAAATGCAAAATGTTTTACAAAATGCCTGAGTAGAGACCGATTTCCGGATTGGGCGATAGGGGTGCCATAAAACTCTTCCCCTCTCGTAACCTGGCTCCCGAACCTTAGATATCGAAGGTAACGACGGACCGGTCTATGCCTTTTCGAAATCAAACAACGTAGCAAGCATTTCAAGTTTAGTTCCTTGGGTGTTTCACCGCTAAAACCTGAGTGGCGACTCTAAATCGAAGCGTTTTGCCGCGCTTTTCCAAAAAGGGCCGCACCCAAATTTTTCATAAAAATTTTCCAGGGCATATGCCTACAATGGCGACTCTGCTGGGGACCTCTCATTGCATTAATCAATATTTGACAATTATTACATGAATGAACAATTTTTAAAAGCCTGTCAAAACAGTACGCTCCGCATTACTGAAGAACGGAATGGTAACGTAACAGGATCTCCATATCCAACCAATCCGAACTGGGGCTTTTACTGTTGTTCGTTTGTGTAGTTTTCTCGAAATATTGTTTAATAAAAGTGAGCCAAGCTTCAAAAGGCATTTTTTTTTAAAACCTTGCGTTTCTCTCTCGTTCAAATCATTCTTTGGCATTCTTCATTTGCATTGAAGTTGGCTAGCCCCGTTGAGGTGTTTTGGATAGCCGGCAAGTTTATTGGAGCTCGGGGTCCTCGAACGCCCAACAACCTTGGACGATGATGAGTCATAATACCATTCGACCATTGCTTTGCTACACGCATCGTAGTGGGAGGTATACCGCGGCTCTAGTCATTGGAACCCCTTTAAGCCAAAACCGGCCTCTACAAGCATACAAAACACTAGAACCTTTCAACCTAAGATAGGAACCCGCAGGATAGGATTACCTGCATCTAACCCCCATAAACTGTCTATGTGTTACTGCTTTCCCTTTCGCATGCCTGTACATACATTCCATTTTGCGTAGGAGCATGTGAGGGCGGCTTTTAGGTTGTCTTTTGTTGAGTTCATCTTATGACTTTTAGGATGTTGCCTTGAACTGATGAAGAGTCGTGCACCTCGAGGGTGCACGTTGTCGATATTCAAAATCCTTTGGTCAATAAAACTTTGAGAAATCAATGCTTTTTAAGATCTTGCCTAAACCCAGCGAAGTTTCAAACAGCAAACTAGGAGCAACAGAAAGGATGTCGTGATACTTACACCTCTCAGGCTCCGGCACAGTGCTGCTTATGCCACTTCGATTACGGTATCACGTCATCTATACCAAGTTGTTCCGAATTCCAATATTGAAACTTCGAGAAGGAAATAGCCGAAGGCTTAGGCTATCTTGGCATCTCTTAGTGATAGTTGATCCAATCAAGGGTACATCCATCGAAAAGAAATCCAAGGATTCGGGCAGCGTCCGAATGTCTTGAGTTGGACTCCCTCTAGTTCTAGAGTCTAGGAGGACACCGACGACGTGGCATGCACATTTTTCATTTTTCAATTCTTTCAGAGTAAATTGTTGCAGGCTATCACTAAGCTCTTATAATTTGCTGTCTAGCTACATCATGGGAATCTCCGAGATTAAGTGCCAAACCTACTTGGGAACGTCCGCTGGGTCTGTTTGAGGAATTGTTTGGGGGTTTGCTTTTCGGTTCGTCACAACGGAAGCTCAGGCCTGTACTCTATCAAGGGAGGACTCACCAACAACTACTCCGCACGAATCTCCTCCATCCTCTCCGTCCCCACCTACGTCTCCAAAGTTGGTCAAGACAGAAAACCTGGACATGGCAAAAACCCCACCACTGAATCTTGCTACGATTCTGGCAGATCTTCGGCACAACTTGGCCGTCATGCAACAAAGGGCTGACCAAGCCGATACCTCCATGGCCAATCTGCATGCCCTAATTGAAGAAAGGCTCCCGACTGGAGGGGGTGGTGGTGAAAGACAAGAGCGCGAGCCCGCGGCCGAAGAAGCTCCTTTAGTCGAACATCCTGCTGCTATTCCAGAAATGGTTGCTCTAATCGCCTAGATGGCAAAGCTCGAAGAAACAGTTTCCAAGTTTGAAAAGATTAGTGCTGGAGGTTTGGATATGGACCGTCTCTGCCCTTTTCCAAATGCTAGGCTGCCAAAAAGGTTCAAAATGCCAGATTTTGCGAAGTTCGATGGAATGGGTGATCCAAAGACTCATCTTTTGGCTTATCACGGTGCGATGAAACTGCACAGGGTTGAGGAGGAAGCAATGGCTCAGTTGTTCCTGCAGAACTTAGCTGGCCCCGCTTTTCAATGGTTCCTGTCTCTTGACATCTCCAAGCGTCAGACATGGGAGGATATTGGTGTGGCCTTCAACGCCCAGTATAGTTACAATGGTCAGCTCAAGATGACCACTCGAGAGTTGGAGTCAACCAAGATGAATGCAAAGGAGTCTTTCACAGATTTTATCAAAAGGTGGAGGGCCAAGGCAGCTCTCATGACTGATCGGCCAAGTGAGAAGGATCAAATTCGCATCGTCTCCCGTAATCTGCAGCCGGACTTCACCAAGAATCTTGTGCTGGTTCAGGGGGCCAACTTTGACACCTTCTTCGAGTCTGGTCTTGCCATTAAGGAAGCTCTCCAGACTGGGGTTCTGCCGTGAAGAGATACTTCTTCTTCCACCTCAGCTTCGAAGTCCAAGCCTCGTGCTTACACAGGGAACAACACTGCTCTATTCGGCGGCAACAACTACGCCAATGCAACATCTGCCAGCAACAATGCCACTCAGGGTTCCAACCACATTGCTGATGTCAACCAGGTGCAGGCTCCTCCGAAGCCCCGAAACCGAAACCAACCCTGGAACTTTGCCAACATCGAGGCTCCGCTGTCCTCGGTGTTGGAAAGGTTAATCAAATCTGGCCACCTCAGGCCGTTGGCTCCAACCCCACTTCCTCAAAATCCATCTCCTAGCCATAATCCGAATGCCTTCTGTGCCTATCACCAAATGACTGGCCATTACACTGATTCTCGCTATCGCCTCTGTCATGCGATACAAGACTTAGTGGACAATGGCACCCTTCCAACCCCCCTAAGCCTAATGTAATCATCAACTTCATGCCGCAGCATAACAACAACCCTCAGGTTAACCAGATAACCCTCACCTCCACTATAATCCAGCCCAGCTCCACCATATTCAACCCCACTGACCATATAACCTCAGAGTACTACCCTAAGCCTGTCACAGCCTTCCCGGAAGACTTCAGTGTCAACATGCTAGTAGTTGGTTGGGACATGGAGGACAAGGTGAAAGAGTGGGAAGAGCTCGCCAATGATTGGAATGAGCGCTACCTTATGGGTTTCTCTCAGGATCCGATTGTCGATCAAGAACAGTTAAATTAGTGGGAAGAGGAGTGGAATGTGGCACGAGCAGATCCGCTGGATGGTCTATCACTGTTCATGCTATTCTACCAACCAGAGCTGGCCATGCCCGAAGAGGAGGACAAGGAATACGTGTGGGACATAAAACCCGACGTTGCACAGCTGGCCTGGGATCAAAACTCCAGCACGGAGAAAACTATCACCGATGACGGCATAAATGACTGATACGCGAAACCTTATGTCGAAAAGGAATTTGTCCCTAATGAGTCTTGCCAGCTGGGAGCTTTCCTGCCTATAATCGATGTACTCTTGGACGCCGTTCACGAATATGACCTTGGGGTTGATCCAATTGTCAACATCGTTCCTTTAGAGTAGCCGTGCCCATTGGTAGCTTCGAGCGACGACTGCTCGATCATGGTTTTAAATGCACCGCCAGATGATCTGTGGAAGGTGGATGAGATCATCGACCTTAACAAAGGCCCACTACCGGCTGATTTTTGAGATGATAACAATGTTATTGACATGAACATGGGAAACGAGGTCTGGACTGTCAACATTGCTTTGATGGATGGAGGTTTTTGGGATGTGCCGTTCGTCACCAACCCGGGAACACCTTTTGAGAAAACTGCTGCACAAGATTCGACCTTTTGGGAAGGACTGGTGATGAAGGATCTAGAATGGGATACAGCTCGGGGGCAAGACTCAACAGCAACAGTTGTATCAGTCAATAAGGGGAAGTGCAAGTTGGAAGCGGTGCCTGCCAATTTCTGGGATTTTGTGGACACATCTTCCTGGTGGGATGTCGCAAACGTCATGAGGAGTGGCCGAGTCTTTCAGCCACCAAATCAGTCGGCTGAAAGCTCGTCTAATCCTGTTGATCAAAGGCCCGTCGTTCCCTTCGCTCAAAGAACATGCCAGTTAGTCCTAGCGGAGTACCGGAGGAGGATGTCATTCAGAAGCAACTCGAGAGGATCCCTGCCGCTGTCTCTGTTTGGGGCCTGATATCGTCATCAAAGGAGCATTGAGAAAGGTTGTCCACAGCTCTAGCCCGACTCACCATGCCAACAAACATCACCTCTGAAGCCATGATCGCCCTGGTTTTGCCTTTGCTCTCTAAGCACTCTGTCACTTTCAATGAGAAGGATCTGCCTGTCGATGGTACTGCTCACAACAGCCCGCTGCACATCACCATCAAATGCAAAGGACACTGGGTGCCAACCGTGCTAATCGACAACGGGTCTGCAATTAATGTCTGCCCGATGAGGGTTACTTATCATCTGGGGCTCACTAAGAATGATCTCACACCTTCCAACTTGGCGGTCAAGGCTTATGATAACACCCGCCGTGTGGTAGAAGGGACCTTAATGCTCAAACTCAATGCTAAAGGCTTCGAAATGGATGTAGAATTTCATGTGGTTGACATCCCCGCTACTTTCAATCTGTTGCAAGGAAGGCCTTGGCTGGATAGGTCGAACATCATGGCTGTGCCCTCGACCCTCCACCAAAAGGTCATGCTGGGGCTTCCTACTGAGACTTTAACCATTTGTGGAGACTCTGGGATCCGCCCCTCAAGGATGATGGGACACCTGTTTTGGGGATAATGCACAGAGAAGAAGACTCAAACTTTGGAGGGTTCTCTTTTGACGCATCCGGCTCAGTCCTTGCCATCGCCATGGATGACGACTTTATCATTAGTTCAGCTACTCTCGAAATCATGAGAAAGAACATCATCTACAGGTATGGTGTCCCTCGGGCTTTTGTGTCAGACAACGGAAGCCGCTTCAAAGGCAGGGTTTTAGAGCTATTCGAGGAGTTCAGGATCGAGATCCACCATTCCACGACCTATTGTCCACAGACGAATGGAGCAATTGAGGCCGCAAACAAAAATATCGAGATGATCATCAACAGACCGCTGAATCTGCAAGGGATTGGCACGAGCTACTACCTCTGGCACTTTGGGGGTACCATACGTCAATCCGCACTTCCACAGGTGCAACTCCGTTTTCCCTAGTCTATGGGATGGAAGCAGTACTTCCCATTGAGCTTGAAATTCCATCTCTGAGAATCATGGCTGAAAGTGGTCTCGAGGAAGTTAAATGGCTGAATGGAAGGTTTGTTGAGCTCATGTTGTTTGACGAGTGAAAGCTCTGTGCACTATATCATGTTCAGGGGTATCAACGTCGAATTGCTCGAGCATTTAATAAGAAGGTGAAGTCTAAAGGTTTGGTCGAGGGGGATATGGTCACGAAAGAAATCCACACTCCGTTATTCGATCCTCACGGGAAGTTCCGACCGAAGCGTTCTGGGCCGTACATTATCAAGACCATCCTATCTGGGGGTCCTACTAAGCTCATTGATCTCAACGGAAATGAATTCAACACCCTGGTCAACATGGATCAGCTCAAGCGTTATTATCCCTAAGAGATGCTCATTGGATCGAAAACCACAAGGGTGGGCGACTCCAAACAAAAGTTAGAGCAGCCTACGACCGAAAACCTAAAGAGGCGGTCTAGGCAAAAATAAATAGGCAAAAGTTGAAAGCTCGCTAGACCGAAAACCTGAAAAGACGGTACTAAGCAAAAGTTAGAGCATAAAAGGAGAGGTAAAAATACACGAGTGAACCTTTGCCTGAACTACGTTCTGACCTGATTTCCTGAAAAGGGATACGTAGGCAGTCTCTCCTTGAGACCCGGTCATATTCTATCATTCCGATCCATGGTTTGACATTTTGGGTCCGTATCGTAGGCTGAAAAGATCGAAAGCAAGTCAAAGCTGCTTTGGAGAATCATAAGGGGGAAACCCTTCATCTTTCAACTTTATTGCGAAATTACTATTTCTAATACACAAGCTGAGCATAAAAGCCTTAAAACAATAAAACATGAAAAATATAACAAAATGCTTAAGAAGCCTAATGGCTCACAGCTTATTCTAAGTACAGTAAGGTGGTCTGGAGTCGGTCGATATTCTCTTTTGCATGCACATCTACTCTTAGCCACTGTCTATATCGATTTCTCAGCCTCGGGGTAAAATCCGGCACTTCTACCTGGAGAACCCTAAGGCCCCAGCACCTTTGATAGCCGTTAAGCGTTCAGCATTGAAGTTGGGGATGCGGAAGTTCCCAATGCTAATACAGGTGTTCCCTTGAGGAGCGCCTAGCTGACGAAGAATGCGACCAAGGATGTAGAAGGTGAAGCAGGTCAGTCTTGCGATAACCATCTTGTCAAAGCCATCAGAATGGACAGCCATGTCCGGAAGATCTAACTAGGGGCACCTCCAAACGATCTCGTCGGCCTGCATCTGTTGCATGAACTCATACCAGCCTGCTATGTCCAAATTAGGGTACCGCATCTCCCTCTGATGGATTCTCTTTGGGAATAAATTCCAGCCCGCCACCGGTGGTTGCAACAAACCCAGCTTATCCGATAACCATAGCTGCATGAGCGAAAAGACAAGTGAGAAGGCAGATAAAAGCCAGAGCAAAAAGACAAGTAAAGAGCTAGGGAGCAACCTGAGCTGAGCATCGAGGTAAAATGAGAACGTGTGAAAAACCAGAAAAATGTGAGCTAAGTGAGTTTACCTAGAGCAAAAGTGGGCTCCCACTAAAGATGGCTGACTGGCCTGTGCACACCAAATCCAAACCCAAAAGCGTCTCCGTTAAGACCAAAGTAATCACATTCCTTCATGTTCCCATCTGAGTAGCCACACTCACAAGTAAGGGACTGACCCGTCCGTCAGCACGGACGAGCAGGTATGCAGCTAACAGACAGATCACTAAGGTGAAATGGCGCCGAGCTTGCACGGCTTCGCTGTCCAAGTCACCGTCTGGGCTATATCTTTCGATCAGGCGCATGATGTTCAGCTGGCCACCCTCAAGAATAGTGTTCACCAACATTGAGAGATGTTGAGCGAGGTGGCTAACAGCCCGGGCATGCTCACTTGATATGGCCGGACAACGAGTGTCGGGGACGAGTAGGTTCAAAGGTACACCTGGAATTCCTCAACAGTAGGGCATATTTGGTCATCACCGAAACGGAAGACGTGGACGTTAGGATCCCAGAACCTAAGGGCAGTCCATAGGAGAGCTGGGTGGAGCGGCACATGTCAGAGATAACGGAACGAAGCGAGACCGTGGTATAGGAAATTTAGCCAATCAACGGACAAAAATTGCCTTAGCCAGGGCCTGAGCAAGGTTGGGAGGGGATTTTCCATGAGAAATGCTGAAGTATGCTGAAAATAGGGGAAGCAGTGAGGGAATGAGTGCCACAATGAGCCCATCTCTGCTTTATAGGCCATACCATTCGTTTCCATCTCACATAATTCATGCAGACAACTTGCTAGCATCCAAGCAGCCCTAAAAGTAAAGGACCTTGCCTCCCTGATTACCCAGAAAACCGTGTGCAAACCGTGTGGGAGTAAAAACAAGAACCCCCTGAGAAAAGGACAGTTGTTCAGACAAGTGGGGCTGCATCCCACATGCCTAGCGTACGTCAATTTCTTACTGGCACATGCGTGTCCCCAGCATACTGGTGTACGGGGCCACAACCATGGCGTACGCCAGTAAGGTTTACTAGAAAATAGTTTGCAGCAGCTATTGCCTCCGCATGGTCATTTCAGTTCCGGGGCATGCCTTGACCAAATATTGATTCCTACGAGTCACAAATAGCATGTGGGACTATAGCAAGGTGTCAGATTCCAAAAGCCACGCTCAGTGAAGATTTCGAGCCCCCGGCGGCCTGTTTTAAGTTCAAATCAAGGATACGGGAGGTTAAAACTCATTTCAGGGGCTTTCGCCAAGTTTTGTCATGCCGTACACGTCATATAGGCCTTAACTGATTGTGCGGGGGTGTTGGTTTCAGTTCGGGGCTATATCGAGTCATCTTTTGCATCTTATGTCTCTTTTTGGCAACATTTTTAGTATTTTTCGGTTTATTTCTCGTCTCAGGATGTTTTTGTAGGGAGGTATTCCCGAACAGGTACAATTAGTCACCGAACACGTGATGTACATGAGCACGTGGTAGGTGTGACAGGGCTTATCGCCGGGAAGTGGGGTGAACGGCGATGTGGATCAGTGACATGTGAAGTCATTGACCCAGACAGTTTGTTCGACTGAGAAGGACAAAAGACATGTGAAGTCATTTGTCCAAATATAACGATGCGGACTAGTTGTATGTGAGGCCATTGGTCCGTATGGACTATTCGGCAAAGAGATAGCCGAACAGGGAAAGAAATTGCCCTAAATCATGAGGCGGCAAGAATGGTCTAGAAGGTTCCAGAACAGTAATATTTAGTAAAGGAATGAGATCCCGAGTATATAGGGACAATGCTAGACACCCAACGTGGATGGGATCTTTGGATAACTATGGGAAAGAGTCCTAAAAAGACTATGCAAAAGAGACCGATGGTGGAACGAGAGTCCAAGAGATCCTGGTTTCCTATACGAGTTAGGAATCCTAGGGTAACAAGGATACTTGGGTAGCAAGCATCCGTGAATCTATAAATACGAGGTAAACCTAGAGTAAAAGGTACGCAATTCTTGGCATTCATATTGTTCTCCTACCGATAATTAGGGTTTGTTACCAGTACGTCATACTAACTTAGGCATCGGAGGGCCTTTGCCACGAGAGGCAAAGGTGCACTCGCCCTTTGTCTGTTTTGCAGATTAGGGTTCCGACGACGAACTAGGGTTCCAGTGAAGAGGCACAAGTAGCCGTTGCATATTGGTGTTGTTCTGAGCATCAATTGTTTTCATCCCCCTACAGTTTTCTTCGGTTCTGTCAGTTTGTACAGATCATTATACCTCTATTTAGTCTTTCAAAAGTGTTAGTTTCCCTCGTTTTGGAGAATTTTGGATTTTGACCCTTTAATGCCCAAAAGTTCTTTATTTTCCGCGTGTCTGAGGATACGTGTCGTATCCTAGGGCATTTCTACCCCTTTTCCTTCGAGCTAAGTCAATCGTATGCGTATGCAAGTGGCTTGTGTCGATTCAGATCATTCATCAATGCTTGTTAGACATTAGTGGATGGTTTATTCTTTTCCTTTGCCAAAGCCTCATCAAAAGGAGATCAATAAGCACAAAATGTAGATATTATATACTATCAGGTCGAATATTCAAAAGTGAAAGGTGGAAATGTATCAAAGCGGCACAATGGCCCGAGTAAAGACTAAAACATACCAAGCACAGTTGCCCGAAAGTCAAGAGGCATGCAGGCCCCGGCTCTAACTAAAGTATCAAGTGTACCAAAATCAAAAGACAACAAAGTAAACTGAGGCTCGGTGATAGTCCTCAGTCATCAAAAAGGTCCTTGTCATCATCCTCCTCACTCTCCTCTATCTCTCGTGGGTAAATCCGGAACCTAGGATCGCTGGCAAAGTCGGAGCCACTGCTGAGGGACGTTTGCTCTTCTTCTTCCTCCCTTCTTTTCTTCTGCATTGGTCCTTCAGTAGGCCTTTTCGCTGCGGGCCTCTTCCTCAGTTCCTGGCGGAACTGCGGCTCACCGCTAGTAGAGACTATCTCCGCTCCTCTCTGTGCGCTCTCCGCTGGTCGTGAGGTGCTCGGTGCCACATTCTTTTGCAGAGGAGGTTGCATGCTCTTTCTCCTAGGAGCCGCCCTTGCTTGTCCCTACATGTCCATTCAATCATTTTAGCATACATTGTACATATTGTATATATTGAATGCTGATTGCAGGAAAGATTAAAAGCAATTCTATCAAAAGCAAGATGGAAAGTGATCTATGAGATCATACCTGGGGCTGCACAGCAGGGGCTGGAGCTGGCGGTGGATAATGCAGCCGCAGCTGGGCACTGTTTGCTGTCCTATGAAACTCTTTCTCCATGGCCATCATCAAGCGCACCGCCTCTCGCACCCATTCCATCAGGGCCTGTATTACAGTTTTGTCAAAATCAGGATACAAGCCAGATATATATGTCAAGCATGATACAAAGGAAAAGGAAAAAGCTGAAAGAACCTCATACCGGTCCTATGATTTCTGATGGCTCTGTTCGAGTGGGCTCAAACTGAACTGTGGTAGCCTCTCCCTGCGCGTCCCGCACTGCTAGTGTCCAAGAAAGTCGGGGAAGCCCGGTTGCTGTAGCATATCCATTCCTTTCCCTCGAGTGAGCTGCCCGTTCACTTCGACTCCGCCTTTCCTCGCCGGCTTCCAAGGCCTCGCTCTCTACGACAATGTGCTCCATCACCCCAAGTGGCCTCGCTAGGTATTGCCTCCAGTAAACAGCATAGTTTCGCTCAGGCCTCAAAAAGGCTGCTAGATTCGTCGGAACGGTGAAGCGTTGCAGCTCAGCCAGGGTGTACTGGCCTGTGGGTGAAGCGCGGGGTGGAAGTGGCCTAGGTGTGATAAACTCAGACAAGTCAAGTGACTGTCGTGTCACCCGATCGCCTAAGTACCACTGCCACCCAAAGGCCGACTCTAGAAGCACACGGCTCGCGGCCACCACCGTGCTCCTCGCTAGGTACTCAGGCTCAGCCTCGGCATTTCTCCATGGATCCCATTCGACTTGTAAAGCAGACAAAAGATCAAAACCAAATGAGCATCAACGACGGCATAAAAGCAATTCTAAGGTGGTGGTAGGTAATGAGGGTTGTGTTTTACCTGAGTACCCAACAGTTCGTCGAGGTACGCCCTGAAAGCACGGAGGCTCCATCTCGACTTCTTCTTGCCCTTGTACAACGGCCCCCATATCATGGCACGTGGAAGCATCCTCAGGTCCGGGCACTTGTTCTCCGGGGGGTACATCTTCAGCACATCATAGGCCCACAACTGCAAGTTTTTTAGACAATCAAAGCGTCAGAAACACAGCATCCATAACTCAAAGGAATGAAGAATGCATGAAAGTACGTTAAACTACCAGTGTTATTCCTTAACTCCCACACCCTCAAGTATCCAGCGGTCGCCTTCTTACCTCGTGAGAACTCACCCATGAAGCCATAGCAGGCTCCCTGTAACGACCCTGATTTTTTGTCGTTAAAAATTTCGTTAAATATTTGAATTTTATTTTAATTTCCTTAATTTCCTTGTGGTTTGTCAAAATTACGTTTTTTCCCTTCAAAATTGATTTCTTTACACTTTGGCCTACTTAGCAAGCCTAGTTAGCTTCTAACCATCCGGTTGGAGAAACCGAGCTAGCAAGCCACCTAGTTACTTTTCCCTAACCGCAAAATGACCGTTTTGCCCCTCTTGAACCTATTGAACCCTAGAACAAGAATTGATTATTCTTTTTCTTTTAATTATTTTGGTTTTATTCTTTGTCCATTGGACAATAAATGTTAGGGAAACTATTATCCATTGGATAATAGAACCCCATTTGTTTATATTAAATGTCTACTTGGTTAAAGTACTAGTCTTTACAAAAAAGTAACTTTTTGATTACTTTAAAGTACCTTTTGGATTATTTTAGTATTTAAGTTACCCTAGCAACTATTGTCCATTGGATAATAGGAGTTAGGGGATTTATTACCCAATGGGTAATAGGTTGTTCTTCCACCCAAGTACATGGGTTGATTAATTTAATCTTTTCCTTTAAACCCATGTGGGGTAAGTACTATTATTTTATTATGTAGGTACTTTTGTTTAAAGGCTTAAGATTTCATAAGTTCCCTTTTACTTATTTTATATTAGGGTTTTGATCTTCCTAGATTATTTGGTACATGTGTATCTAATATATTAGTACTAGGATGATTGTTTAATTAACATTGTACACCTGTGCCTATTGATTAGTTTAATGGGAAAATCTTGCCCTTTTAAAAACCCTTTGATCTCTAGTACAAAGTACCCATTGTTTAATTGTTTTCTTACACATGTTATGTATATATGTATGTACTAGAGAAAGAGAGAGAGAGAGAGAGAGAGAGAGGAGAGAGAGGCCGAAAGAGAGGGGGAAGAGAGAGAGAGATTCGGCCAAGGGAGGGAGAGAGAAAGAGGAAGGAAGGAAGGAAGAAAGAAGGAAGTTAGTTTGTACCTTGGCATTGATCTTCCTTGTACTTTCATATCCTTGGAGATATTCTTCCTAACCAAATCTAACCTCCTTTGTACCAATTATCCAATTGTTTAACACCAAATCTTGTACAATATTCTCCTTGCCCACCAAGTCTTGCAAGAATCAAATTCTAGCTATGCAAGCCTAAGGTTAGGCCTTGATCTTTCTAGTTGGCATGACAAGTGTCAAAGTGAGACTTAGAGAGAGAGAGGAGAGGGAGCCAAGCTTTGCCTATAAATAGAAGGCCATTCCAAGCCTTTCAACTCACACCTCAAGCATTTGCTCTTCCTTCTCTCTAGAAACCATTTCTGGGCAGCCTACTGTCCCTTCGGAAATCCCCAGTTTTCTCCTGTTTAGAGTAGTTTTTAGAACTAACTTTCTTCGGGAAAGTTGTAGAGAACTTCGAAACCTTCAAGTTAGACCCAAGAACCACCCCAATCGGTTAAGAAATGACAAAGATATTGTCCTCCGAAGTTCAGTGAAATTCTCGGATTTCCATTTCCAGACAGCTTACTGTCACTTCCTTTATACCCATTTTTCTCCTACCTAAAGTAGTTTTTAGGAGCAACTTCCTTCATGAAAGTTGTAGAGGATTTCTAGAGCTTCGATTTTGACCCAAGAACAATCATATTCGGCCAAAGATTGACCGAGTTACTGCCGTCCGAAGTTCGGTCCAGATTTGGAGTATTCACCGCCCGTAGAATTTTCCAACTTGCTTATTCGGCCCCGACTAGTTTCGGATCAAGGTAGGATACTCTCACCCTATCCCTATGTATATGTAAGATCTCGTTATCTTCCATTTCAAAGTAAGTTGTCTTTATTTACTTTCCATATCAAGTATTTGTATTTTGATCTTTACGACGGCTATGAGCATGCATACATGGATTGCTTGTATTGCTTGTGGAATAGAACAGAGTTGGATGATCTTGTTGAATGATTTGTTGTTGCGTATGTGGAATGTCCTACCGCGGAGTCTTTTTCATGCAATCGAGACACAAGAATTGAGAAAGGTAGAAACATGACACCTAGGGTGTGTTTGAAAGGGATGAAAAGTTTTGGAAACCCCAATGTGGCCGGACTTGCCTATTGTGTGAAGTGTGTGTGTGTTCCAATGGGAAACCGGAGCGGCGGAACCATTGTGAGGGTGTGCGCCAATGGGAACCCGGAGCAGCGGAACCATGGTGAGGTATGGCTTGGTTATCCGCGGAGAGGAGCCAATGCAATGTGTGCCAATGGGAACCCAGTGCGGCGGAACCATTGTGAGGATACTCGGAAACCCGGAACGGTGGAACCGAGGTTGGGTGTGTATGGCTTGGTTATCTGCGGTACGGAGCCAATGCTACAGATTTTGAAAGGCTTGTTTATCCGCGGTACGGAGCCAATGCAAATGTGTGTGTTAAACTGATGATTTTTGAAAGGTTGTTTTGTAAGTGGAAAATGGAGACACGGTCTACAATGAGTCGCGTAGAAGAAACTCTGAAACCTTGGACACCAACGATAGATGATTAACGAATTTGAATATGTGATTGTTAGTTGTAAGGTTGGTGGGTAAGAATTTCCTATTGAGCGTTGTAGCTCACGGTGTTGCCTTTTTGGTGACCCTGACATATTATATCGGTGGCGACGCTGGTATAATGTGTCAGACCTTGTAGATGATCAAGATGAACAGTTCACTTGGAGGCGTTCGGAGCTGAGGAGCTGGCTAGGATGAAGAAGCAAGAGGAGCTGTAGTTAGGAAGCCTTAGTTTCCCTTCCTTTTGTAATAAAAGTACTCCTGTGGGGGTTATGTTGTAATAAAGAGCTAGACTCTATTTTGAAATTTCAATAAAATTGTCTTATTTAACGTACCCAAATTTTGGGGGCGTTACACTCCCAAAGCCGCTCCTCCCCAGTCATATCTTGAGGTTGTGCGTAGGTCGTAGAAGGCTGGCAAGTAAGTCAAATGCACTGTGGCCCGCTTGTTTGGATACAGCGTAGCCCCAAACAAGTATAGCAAATAGGCCCTCACCATCTGCCCTCCTCTTGCTCCGTGGTCGGAGCCCTACCCTTCAGATACCTATGGAACTGGTCATGAGGGACCGTCTCTGCACTACCTTCTGGCCCCCGGCCTAAGAACCACCTCAGCGCCTCAGTGTCTTCATGAATCCCCGGGTCAAATGGGATAGGCTCACCTTCTACCCTCAGACCAGTCAAAGCTGCAAAGTCCGTTGGAGTCACCGTCATCTCCCCGATCGGAAGGTGGAAAGTGTTGGACGAATCCCACCATCTTTTAGCTATCGCCGTGAGCAAGGTGTGGTCACTCTTTGTCGCGGTCAAAGTAAGGATGAATGGCCTGAATCCCGCAGTGTCGACTAAAGCCTTGACCCGCTTGGGCAGTTCCCTGTACAGCTCAAGGGAACTCGGAGGACCGCCATGTCATTTCGTGCTGGCTGCTCCTCTCTGCACACCATGAAAACCAATGCAGAAGGATGTTCATCACTATATGCAATCTAGAGACCAACAAGTAATCGAATAAATAAGTGCAAGGTAATCTTATGGTCGAATCAAGTTACAATTGTCTTATGGCCGAATCCAAGTATATAACCACTTCTCAGGATCAACTCAAGCATCACAGCTATGATGTCGTGTCAATTGTCATGTCAAGATGTATCACCGATCAAGCCAGGCTATCAATGCATTCTATTTAGTCAAGCATATTCCTCAGGTATTTTGTTTAGTCGAATCAAGTAAGCATGGCGTTCTACTAGTCGAATTTTCATTCTCTAAGTTACAGTATGTGTCGAGGCAATCTATGGTCGATTCAAGTTTGTTATCAACGGTTTTCATCAAAGTTCTAAGGGCTACAATCAAGTTCAATTGCTTTTTGGGATTTCTATCTGTCGGATCAAGTTTCAAGGTACAAGTGTCAAACGTACTATCAAATTCAATGAAGGTCCAAAGTTCGAGGTACATACAAAGCAAGTTACAGTCTCAGACACATGCAAATACAGTAGTAAAGCAAGATGGAAGATAAAGCAAGTTTGGAGGTATACTTATGCCCAAGTCACAGACAAGTGCCTCTTGGGGTCTCTCAAAATGAGCTCTGCGTCATAGCTCTCTCGTCAGGGCACGTAGCTCTCAACCCTGGACGGTACAAACAGGTGTGGCTCCGGTGGGACGTAGGTCTCAGCCACAAACTCAGCGCGAGGTGTCTGCCGTATGGACTCTGCTAATGTCACTGCATGCTCATGTGCCCAGCCACCCTCCTCCTGGGCCTGTTCAGCTACCTCGGTCTCTCGTACGAAGGCCTCATCCTTGGCTCTAGCCTTCTCGGCTCTCAGGCGCTCTTCCTCCTGAGCCCACTCAATTTGCCTCTGCCTATCCTCCCAGGCCGCTACCATTGCTGCTACCACCCCTAGATTTGCTCGGAGCAATCGGCCAAGCTCCTCATCTGTCACGAACTCCACGAAGTCTCCGCGCGTAATGGGTATATGCAACGAAGACCCCGCCGCTGGCCTAAACTCGGCCACTCCTGTTGGCATCCCTCGGAAACCTCCTCTGCAACTACAGGATCCTTGCCCTTTGCCAGATCCCTCAGCGGTGTCTCCAGTCGAGCGCCACCACTGTCACCGCCGCTACTGCTGCCGCCGCTACTGGCCCCAGCCGAATGTACCCCGGTCACCACCAAGCCTTCCACACCACTTTGGAAGTCCAGTCGACTAACTCATGGACTCCCTGTCTCCACAATGCCATTACCGTCACCGTCACCAGCCCCTGTTGCATGGCCACCATCGCCGCCGCCGTTGCCTAGAACCCCTACACCAGTGATCGATGCCGCTTCTTGGGTCATTTGATCTTCGATTTAGAGCCCTGAGGTCTTGATTTCCCCCCGTGGTTGTCTCTCCTCTTCTCTGGCACCACCATTGTCGCCGCCTGCACCGGATTCAGCCATGGATAGACTAGTTTGAGTGTATAATGGAAGAGAATGGAGGGTTTTGAGAGAGATTGAAGGTTTGAGAAGATTTTGGGAGAGTTGGGAGTTTGAAACCGATGAGTATTGTGGTTTCAGGACTGACTCAGAAGTTTATACGACATGAGAGTGATGCTGGGTCGGGTCTGGGCTGGATCTGGGCTCGGACCGATCAAGGTTTCTGGCGTATGCTAGTATCATGGTGCCGAACGCCACCAGCGTTTGGGCCTCAGGCCCAAATCATATATGAAGTCAGATTTCGTTTTGAATAAAGGCCTAAGTGGCCTAGTTTTACATTGGTATCCAAATTCAAATCAATGACGGTCTTCCCATCCAAATTCAAATCAAATCAACGACGGTCTATCCATCCAAGTTCAATTCAAAGGAACGAGGTTCCACTCGTCCAAGTTCAATTCAAATCAACGACGGTTCACCCGTCCAAGTTCAATTCAAATTAACGACGGTCCACCCATCCAAATTCAAATCAACAACGGTCCACCCGTCCAAATTCAAATCAACGACGGTCCACCCGTCCAAGTTCAATTCAAATCAACGACGGTCCACCCGTCCAAATATTTCTCTCTCCCCAATAGAGTCGATAATTTTGCAAAGGATTATTCCCCAGGAGAGTCCACCTTTTACGACAGCCTGTACTATACTTCCACTTCAATCAAACAGCGGCGGTTCCCTGTCCATATTATCCCCAGCAACAGAAATCTGACCGATGATCCGCTCATCCAAATTGGGCCAATCAGGTTCTTTAAGTTTCATGTCTACTTTAACTCATATGTTTTGTTCTGGATAACCTCAAAGAGGGTGTCTAAAAAACCTTTGACGTTACTTATGCCAAGTCAATGGTGCTCCAAGTGCCGTCAAAAAGGGGCTACTGTAGACACCCTATTCTGAACCATCCAGATAATGTTAATTTATGGTTTTTTGATTCCTCAATGATGATTACAGTCGAGAACGTTCCAAGGTTGTTGGTGTGATTGAGCTTTGAGCGTTCCGAGCCTCATTTAAGCCTTGTCAAACTCTATTTCAAACCCTTCAAGCCAGAACCAAATAGCCTCAGCAAAACAAACTAGCTTACGCCAGTATGGTGCTGGCATGCGCCAATAAACTGCCATGTGTCAGTCATCGACCGTTGACTCAGTTATCACTGGCGCACGCAAGTCAGATCCTGGCGTACGCCAGTCAAATCCAGTCAAAGCATCACTATTCAACCACGCGCTTGAGACTTTTGCGGCCACCTAGTACACTCTACAATTCCCCTAATGATTACATTCTACAGGGATGTTCCCCCTCTCTCCTACACCTTCCATCAAGCCAAGTCCCATGCATTTAATGCATGGGAGGCTCTCTCTTAACCCAACCAGCCCAAACCCATCTGATTACCACCCCTCTCTCTGTCATCCCAAGCCTATATATACCCCCCTTGCTTTTATATGCAAGGGGTTACTTTCATAAAAGCCATACAAGCTATAACGCCCCGATTTTTTGGACACGTTAATTAAATCATTTTTAACTGATTTAAAATTTCATAAAATTGATATATAAGAAATGAAATTTTATTAAACAGAGTTTAGCAGCGGAAAACCTCAAATACCAAATTCAAACCTACTTTGTTGTCTTACAAATCAACAAAATGAAATAGAGTTTGACAATGTGATAACACTTATAAAAATTTAAATAAAAGTTTATCAAATAAGCAGAGCTTCTAAGGGTATGGCCTCCAAGGCTCAACAAACTCCCTTTCCTCGGCTGGGAGGTCCTCACCCTGATATGGATCATCTTGCAGCGGATTCTGCTCTTCGGTCTCTCGATTTCCTGGCATGAAACGCCAGCCCAACGGCACTTAATGAGTTTTGAAACTCAGTAGATAATCTCAACCCTATTAACCCTTTACCTTACAATTAGCAGATCAACAATATAATGACTCATGATACACAGAAAATACAGAATAATAAGACATCGTCTTTTTCTTTTCTATCCATCATCTTACATGAAATCTAAGGATCGTCTCCACGAGATCCTTTCCTCCCACATCAACTAACTACAACCGTCTCATGGGTCCACCATTCCTCTTGCTTATCCAACACCAGGGTCCTAGGTGAGCGCATCTAAGTTATGTACCGAGCATGTTCTCACTTAAGACCATAAAAGGAGGATCGAGTCATCCCATGACGTATCGTACATTAGGGTCGGACATCCACTACGGCACGCTAACTATTACCGTCTCATGGGACCCATTCTCTTTCCCAAGAGAAACTTCCCATGACGTATCATACATTAATGTCTCACTAACTACAATCGTCTCATGGGACCCATTCTCTTCCTCGAAGAGAAACTTCCCATGACGTATCATACATTAGCGTCACAACATTTTTCAACACTAGGCCCCGCAGGTAACCCATTTCAACACAAGGCCCCATAGGTTACCCTTGCCATCACCATGGCTCAAATCACAATTCACAGCCTCACACCTCAACATTTTACCAATTACCATTAACTTAGCATCGTCTACGTGAATCACTACTCGTAAGCACCCAGGAAACCTAATTGTCCAATCTATCAGTACAACAACATTTCACACAATTTAACATTTTACGAACATGCTAACAATAATTAACCCTGTGATAAAAATAATCATGCGACAGAAATATTCATGCAATAACATTTATCATGGCATAGAATTTATCATGCGAATATATTAATCTTGTGGTTTAAAACAAACTGAGTGATTCCTATTTGGGACTTATACTATTAGCTTTTAATACACTAGGGTGGGATTTACAAACTAAACACACTTGAGGGACTAAACTGGAAATAATGCACAATATATTAGAAATAAATAGTAGCCACGGTTTCAGACATTTCAGTGGGTTTTCGCCAGTTCGGCCGACTGCGTCGGAATCAAAAACTAATTAATCTCGGGGCTAAATATTAAATGTTACTACTCAAGAACTAGATCTATAAACTCTTAACTCTTGTAACGACCCTGATTTTTGGTCGTTAAAAATTTCGTTAAATATTTGAATTTTATTTTAATTTCCTAAATTTCCTTGTGGTTTGTCAAAATTACATTTTCGCCCTTCAAATTTTGTTTCTTGGCATTTAACTCTAATTGGCAAGCCTAGTTAGTTTCTAACAGACTTGTTGGAGAAACCGAGCTAGCAAGCCACATAGTTACTTTTCCCTAACCATAAAATGACTGTTTTGCCCCTCGTGAACCTTTTGAACCCTAGAACAAGAATTGAATATTCATTTTCTTTTAAATATTTTTGGTTTTATTCTTTGTCCATTGGACAACAATTGTTAGGGAAACTATTATCTATTGGATAATAGAACCCCAATTATTTATATTAATTGTATACTTGGTCAAAGTACTAAGAATATTAAAAAAAGTAACTTTTTGATTACTTTAAAGTACCTTTTTGGATTATTTTAATATTTAATCTCCCTAGCAACTATTATCCATTGGATAATAAAAGTTAGGGTGGTTATTATCCTTTGGGTAAAAGGTTAAGTCTTTCACAAAGTACAAGGGGTTATTAATTTAGTCTTTCTTTTTAATTCCCATGTGACAAAGGTACACACTATTTTAATATAAAAGTTAACTAATTACTATTGTCCATTGGACAAAAGGAGTTAGGGGATTTATTACCCAATGGGTAATAGGTTGTTCTCCCACCCAAGTACATGGGTTGATTAATTTAATCTTTTCCTTTAAACCCATGTGGGGTAAGTACTATTATTTTATTTTGTTTAAAAGCTTAAGATTTCATTAGTACCCTTTATTTACTTTATATTGGGGTATTGATTCTTCCTAGATACATAGGTACTTATGTATATACTAATTTAGTACTTGATTGTTTATTTAAATTGGCTAAGAACATATGTGCCCAATTAATTGTTTAAGGGAAAAATCTAGTCTTTCAAAGTCCCTAGATCTTTTGTACAAAAGTACCTTTACTTTATTTATTTTCTTGTACATGGTTGTATATATATATGTGTGTGTGTGTGTACTTGAGAGAGAGGGAGAGAGAGAGAGGAGAGAGAGGCCGGAGAGAGAGGCCAGAGAGAGAGAGAGAGAGAGAGAGAGAGAGAGGAAGGAAGGAAGGAAGAAAGAAGAAGGGATTTGGTTGTACTTCCATGATCTTCCATTATTCTTCCAAATCCTTGGTTGTTACTCTTCCTAGCCAAGACTAACCTCCAATGTACTTCCTTGATTTGTTTAAACACATTATCTTGTACAAAACTATCTTTCTTGCCCACCAAGATCAAATCCTTGGTACAAAATAGCCATGCAAGCCTAGGGTTTAGGCCTTGATCTTTCATGATCTCATGACAAGTGTCAAATTGAGGAAAGTGTAGACACCCTATTCTGGACTATCCAGATCAGCACGTTTGCGGTCTATTTGTTACCCCAATGATGATAAACGGTCGAGAACTCCCCGAGGTCGATGGAAGGTCTGAGCTTTGAGTGTTGGACCCTCCTCTTATAAACCATTTCAAACCCCTTCAAACCTTTCAAATCCAGAGCCAAATAAGCCTCAGCAAAACCGTACCTTGCTTACGCCAGCTCCTGCTTGGCGTGCGCCAGGATATTGCCACGTGTCGGACATCGACCGTTGACTGAGTTTGACATGGCGCACGGCGGCATGTAGGTGGCGTACGCATGGTCAAGGCCGGTCAAATCACCGCTTTTCTGTCACGTGCTCGAGACTTTGCAACCACCCCAGTACAGTGCAGAGCCTCCTGATCATTGCTTTCTGCAGGGCCGTCCCCCTCTCTCTCCTACACACCCCATCAACAAGTCCCATGCATTAAATGCATGGGAGGCTCCCCTTTTAACCTAACCAGCCCCTTAACCCCAGCTGATCCCCCTGGTCTCAGTCCCTCTCTCCACCATAAATACCCCCCTTGCATTCATTTGCAAGGGGTTAGCACATTCATTAACCCAAGTTCTTCCCCCTCTTCTTCCTCTTGTCCTCTCTTCTCCATTGAAAGAGTAAGGGTAGGAGGAGCACCTCACACCACTGATCAGTCACCATACACCCTCCATCTTCAACCTCCAAAGCTCACTACCATCATTCCATCTCTTGCACCAAAGGTATACCACCTTTGTGTTGCCTTCTGTTTTCATTTCCTGAGGGGAACCAGAAGGGTTCTGGCTAGTAACTGATACTAGTCCAGACCCCGCCCTGGTAAAATAAATCAGTCGCAGAGGACAAACCATGGCACACGCCAGCTTCATCTGGCCGTACGCCACTTTTGGCTGTATGAGCACAGTTGGCGTGGGGATCATGAAGCGTCCATTATTGCTTATTTCCTTTTCTGCCATCACCTTCTAGAATGCTAATAACCAGTTTATTGCTTTCTGCATTTTAGAACTGTTCAAATGTAGCCTTCAATACTTGTGTCTTTTGCTTTTTAAAGCCTCTGGGGTATTTCTGGTCATGTTCCAGAGCCCAGATGATGTAAAGCCAAACACTGGTTGGCATGCAAACCTGGCGTACGGTCTCCACGGGGTGGCGTACGGCACGCTTGCCACAGACCAGTGCATGGCCCTTGCATCATAGTTCCATCCTGGCCTCTTATTCCTCCCCACTCTGTTTATGGGGTTTGCTTTGCTATTTTCAGGGCTCTTGGCCATTTCTCATCTCTGTACATGTACTTGAACTATATTATGAACTGCGTGGTTTGTCCTGGGTGTGCACTGGTCCATTCCAGAGCCTAGAGGGTCGAGAGTAAGAGCTGTAAGAAATCAGTAGGGTAGTGTACGCCAGCTCGAAGGTGGCGTGCGCAGGGTTTGTTGGCGTGCAGTGGCTTCGCCATTGCGTGCCAGCGTGTTGCCTGCTCGCGCACCCGACGAGCAGCGCACATCATCCCATTGAACCCTTTGCAGCGCTTGTTCTCAATCTATATTCTTACGTTTAATTCAATTCAAGCAAGCAAATCATCATCCATAAACATTTTGTCATGTAAACTGCAAGCTGTTACAGTATTAATCCCCATTAACTGTTTTTCCCGCCCTAACTGGCTAAAAATGATCAAATGAGAGAAAAATGCAAATGTTTTATAAAATGCCCGAGTAGAGACCGATCTCCGCATTGGGCGAGAGGGGTGCCATAAAACCCTTCCCCTCTCGTAACCTAGCACCCGAACCTCAAATGTCGAAGGTGACGACGGACCAGTCTGCGACTTTTCAAATCAAATCAAACCTTTTTCAAACCAAAGCAAAACGTAGCAAGCGTTCTCGAGTTCGGTTCCTTGGGTGCCTCACTGCTAAAACCCGAGTGGCGACTCTGAATCGAAGCGTTTCGCCGCGCTGTTTTCTAAAAGGGCCGCTCCCAAACAAATTTATTCCTTGCAAACCAAAATCGGGCGATTTTTTGGGGCGTGTGCCCACAGTGGCGACTCTGCTGGGGACAACTGCATTAAACCATATTTGGCGATTAATACATAAAGGAACAATTTTTCAAAAGCTTGTCAAAACAGGACGCTTCGCGCTGCTGAAGAACGGAATGGTAACGTAACAGGATCTCAGCATCTGACCAATCCGAACTGGGGCTTTTACTATTGTTCACTTCGGTAGTTTTCTCCAAGTATTGATTAATGAAAGTGAGCCAAGCTTCAAAAGGCATTTTCAAAACCTTGCGTTTCTCTCTCATTTAAATCATTCTGCGGCATTTCTCCATTTGCATCGATGTTGGATAAGCCCCGTTGAGGCGTTTTGGGTAACCGGCACAGTTTACTGGAGCCCGGGGTCCTCAAATGCCCAACAACCTTGGACGATGATGAGTCGTAATACCGTTCGACCATTGCTTTACTGCACGCATTGCGATGGGAGGTATACCGCGGCTCTAGTCAGAGGAACCCCTTTAAGCCAAAACCGGCGTCTACATGCATACAAAGCACTAGAACCTTTCAACCTAAGACAGGAATCTGCAGGGTAGGATTACTTGCATCTAACCCCCATAAACTGTCTATGTGTTACTGCTTTCTTTATCGCATGCCGGTACATACATACATCCCATTTTGCGTAGGAGCATGCTAGGGCGACTTTTAGGTCTGTCTCGAGTTTGTCTCGTGACTGTTAGGACCCTGCCATGGACCGATGAAGAGTCGTGCATCCCGATGTTGCACGTTATCAATTTTCAAAATCCTTGAGTCAGCGAGACTTTGGGAAATCAGGACTGTTTAAGTCTTTTGTCTAAACCTAGTCGAAGTTTCAAACAGAAAATCAGGAACAACGAAGAGAATGTCGTGATACCCACACCATCCAGGTTAAAGTGCTAGTCACTTACACCATCAAGGCTCCGGCACAGTGTTACTTACGCCACCTCGGTTATGGTATCACGCCATCTGCGCTAAGTTGTTCCGACCTCCAAGGTTGAAACTTCGAGAAAGGAGCGGTCAAAAGGCTTAGATTGTCTTGACATTCTCTGGTGTCCATCGATTCAAAACAAGGATACACCATCGAAAAGAAATCCGAGGATTCTATGGCAGCGTCCTAAACGGCATGAGTTGGACTCCCTTTAGTGATAGAGTCTAGGAGGACACCGACGACGTTGGCATGCCCATCTCTTTCAAATCTTTTCAAAATAAACTGTTGCAGGCTGTCATTGAGCTCGTCTATTTTGCTGTTTAGCTGAACCATGGGGAGCTTCGAAATCAAGAGCCAAACCTACTTGGGAACGTCCGTCGGGTCTGTTTGAGGGTCTGTTTGGGGGATTGTTTTTCTGCACAGCACAACGGAATCTCAGCTCTGCACTCTGTCAAGGGAGGATTCGCCGCCGACCACTCCGCACGAATCTCCTCCGTCCTCTCCATCTCTGCCTGTAACTCCAAAACCAGTCAAGACAGAAATCCTTGACATGGCAGATGTTCCGCCACCGAATCTTACCACAATTCTAGCCGATCTCCAGCACAACTTAGCCATTATGCAGCAAAGGGCTGACCAGGCCGATACTGCTATGACCAATCTACAAGCCCTTATCAACGAAAGGCTTCCAGCCGCAAGGATAGAGGGCGAAAGGCAGGAGCGCGAAAACCCAGCTGGGGAGGACATTCCAGCCGAACAGCCTGCTGCGAATCCAGAAATGGCTGCCTTGATTACCAAGATGGCCAAACTAGAAGAGTCAGTTGCCAAGTCCGAAAGAATCAGCGCCGGAGGGTTGGACATGGACCGTCTCTGCCCCTTTCCAAATGAATGGCTCCCGGAAAGGTTCAAGATGCCCGACTTTGCAAAGTTCGACGGGACGGGCGACCCGAAAACGCATCTGCTAGCTTACCACGGTGCAATGAAACTGCATGGGGTCGAAGAAGAGGCAATGGCCTAGTTGTTCCCTCAGACTTTGGCCGGCCCAGCTTTTCAGTGGTTTTTGTCTCTCGACGTCTCAAAGCGCAGGACATGGGAAGACATTGGCGCGGCCTTCTTCACCCAGTACAGCTACAACTCCCAACTCAAAATGACCACCCAAGAGTTGGAATCCACCAAAATGACTGCAAAAGAGTCTTTCGCAGACTTTATCAACCGTTGGCGGACTAAGGCTGCTGTCATGACCGATCGACCGAGTGAGAAGGACCAAATCTGCATCATCTCCCGTAATCTGCAGCCCGACTTTGCTAAGAATCTGGTACTGGTCCAAGGGGCCGATTGGGACACCTTCTTTGAATCCGGCCTTGCCATTGAAGAAGCTCTCCAAACTGGGGTTCTGCCGCGTAGTGACCCTCCATCTTCCTCCTCGGGATCCAAGGCCAAAACCCGTGCTTACACAGGGAGCAGCGCCGCTTTGTTCGGTAATAACAGCTACGCCAATGCCACATCTGCTGGTAGCAGCACTACTCAAGACTCCAACCACATCGCTGATGTCAATCAGGTCCAAGCCCCTCCAAAACCTCAAAACCATAACCAACCTCGGAACTTCACCAAATTTGAAGCTCCACTGTCCCAGGTGCTGGAAAGGTTGACCGAATCCGGTCACCTCAAACCGCTGGATCCAACTCCACTACCCCAAAATCCATCCCCTAGCCACAACTCTAACGCTTTCTGTGCCTATCACCAGATGCCTGGTCATTACACCGACTCTTGCTATCGTCTCCGTCATGCGATACAAGACTGGGTAGATAGCGGGACCATTCCTACCCCTCCTAAGCCCAATGTAATCACCAACTCCATGCCGCAACACAACGGCCACCCTCAAATCAACCAAATCAACCTTACCTCCACTATAATCCAACCTAGCTCCACCATATTCAACCCCACTGACCATATAACCCCAACCTTCCATCCCAAACCTGTTGCGGCTTTCCCGGAGGACGTCAGTGTCAACATGCTAGCCGTCGGGTGGAACCTGGAAGACAAGGCAAGAGAGTGGGAAGAGCTAGCTCACGACTGGGATGAGCAGTATCACTTGGGTTTCCCTCAGGATCCCGTGGTCGATCAAGAGCAGTTAGACCAGTGGGAGGAGGAATGGATCGCAGCACGAGCTGACCCGTTAGATGGCCTGTCACTGTTCATGCTTTTCTACCAACCAGAGCCGGTCTTGCCCGAAGAGGAAGACAAGGAATATGTGTGGGGTGTAGAACCCGATGTTGTACAACCCGTCGAGCTCCAGGATCTCAGCGTAGGGGAAGTCAACACTAGCAATGACATAGACGAGCAGTACTTGGACTTTTACGTCGAAAAGGAGAGTGCTTCCAATGAGCCCCGCCGGCTGGGGGCCTTCCTACCTTTGATTGATGCGCTTTCGGACGCTGTGCACGAGTACGAAATGGTGGTGGGGCCAACCTTCAGCATCGTCCCTTTGGATCAGCCACGTCCCTTGGTAGCTCCGAGTGAGGACTGCTCAATCATGGTTCTCAATGCACCACCCGATGATCTGTGGGATGTTGATGAGATCGTTGACCTGAACGCGAACCCCCTACTAGCTGACTTGTGGAAGGATGACAGAGTGGTCAACATGCAAGTGGGAGAAGAAATCTGGACTGTCAACACTGCTTTGGTGGACGGAGGCTTTTGGGACGTACCGTTTGTCACTAATCCGGGGACACCTTTTGAGGAAGCTGCTGCGCAGGATCCGGCTTTTTGGGAAGGACAAGTCATGAGCGATTTGGAATGGGTTACGGCTTCGGACCAGGTTGCATCGATCGACAAGGGGAAGGGCAAGCTAGAGGAAGTGCCTGCTGATTTCTGGGACTTTGTGGACATGACGCCTTGGTGGGAGGTTGCTAACGTCACTAGGAGCGGCCGAGTCTTCCAACCGCCCAAACTTTCGGGTGGGAGCTCGTCCAATCCTGGCAGTGATCAAAGACTCACCGTTCCCTCTGCTCAAAAGAACGCTCCGGCCATTCCTAGCGGGGTACCTGAAGAGGACGCTATTCTGAAACAGCTGGAAAGGATCCCTGCCGCCGTCTCTGTCTGGGGTTTGATATCGTCATCAAAGGAGCATCGAGAGAGGCTGTCTGCAGCGCTAGCCCGTCTTACTGTGCCAACTGACATCACCCCTGAGGCCATGGTTGCTTTAGTCTTACCGTTGCTTTCTAAGCATTCCGTCACTTTCACCGAGAAGGACCTACCTGTCGACGGAACTGCTCATAATCGCCTGTTGCATATCACCATCAAGTGCAAGGGACATTGGGTGCCGACTGTGCTAATCGATAATGGGTCTGCAATCAACGTCTGTCCGATGAGGGTTGCTTACCGTCTGGGGCTCACCAAGGCTGACCTCACGCCTTTCAATCTAGCGGTTAAGGCTTATGACAACACGCGCCGCGTAGTCGAAGGGACTCTAATACTTAAGCTTGATGCCGAGGGCTTTGAAATGGACGTAGAGTTCCATGTGGTTGACATCCCCGCCACTTTTAACTTGCTATTGGGAAGGCCGTGGCTACATAGAGCTGACATCATGGCTGTGCCGTCAACTCTCCATCAGAAGGTCATGCTGGGGCTTCCTATCGGGACTTTAACCATCTGCGGAGACTCTGGGATCCGCCCACTCAAGGATGATGGGACCCCTGTTCTAGGAATCATGCACGGGGAAGAAGACTCGGACTTCGGAGGATTTGCTTTTGACACCTCCGACTCAGTCCTAGCTATTGTCATGGATGACGACTTCATCATCAGCTCTACTGCCCTCGAAATCATGAGGAAGATGTCGTTCATGCCTGGCTAAGGGCTCGGGATCAACCAGCAAGGGATCGCTGAGTTCCCTGTCTTTCCCTTTACCGAAGGTCGCTTTGGCCTGGGATACACTCCCCCTACCAAAAAGGCCAAACTAGGGAAAGACACGGGAAAACCTCGGACCCTTTATGGTAACCCCGACAGCTATTTCGTCCATGAAGGAGGAGGCGTTGCTTATCTGGGGCAGGCTGAACCATTTTGGGATCAAGTGACCAGGACTTGGCTACCGGGCTTTGAGATCTTCGCTGCCGACACTTGGTCTGATGACGAAGAGGAAATTGCAAAGGAGGAGCTGGCTGCAAAGGAGTTCAAGAGGCAGTTGGTTGCAATCAAGGAAAGGGCTGACTGGTTGGTTGCTTTTGATCAAGGGGATTTAGTGGTGCTTTTCTCCCAAGTGGGTTTGGTTGGCAAGGAAGACGAGGCCGAAGTGCTGATGCTCGGGCCCGACTCTCCAGATCTTCTCAACGATCCAACCTCCCTCATCGTCGAAGCAAAGGGTAGTCTTAATAACTGCATTTTTACTCCCCGCCTAACATGCATTGACGATGTATCTGAATCTGACACGGAGTCTGTCGAGTCTAAGTCTAGCTCAGAGTTGGAGTTTGTGCCTCTCGAGCCTCCACGTCATAGCTTTTACTTTGAGTTTGAGTCGACTGTACTTGGCAACCCCTCTGGGTTTTATGAAATGCATGATCCTGCTTCCGACTACTTTGCTGACTTTTATATAAACTATGTCGACCCCGACGATGAAGGAATCGACTTTGACGGGAACATCCCGGCCGAGTTGCGTTCCCTCATCGAAAGGGAAGACGAAAGGCATGCTCAGCCTCTAAAAGATGAAGTAATTTCAATAAATCTGAAAGATGAGGATGATCCCCGCATGATGCAAATTGGTTCCACCTTGTCCCCGGCAAACCACGCGACCACAATTGAAACTCTCAAGGACTACGCCGAGGTTTTCGCTTGGTCTTACGCAGACATGCCTGGTATCGACCCCGAAATTGTCCAGCACAGAATTCCTTTGCTACCAGGGGCTGTTCCTGTCACACAGAAGCTTCGCAGAATGAGGCCGGATTGGGTTCAGAAGATTAAGGAGGAGGTCACCAAGCAGATCGACGCAGGATTTCTAAGGGTGGCTGAATATCCCCAATGGATTGCTAACATCGTGCCTGTGCCTAAGAAGGACGGAAGGATTCGGGTCAGTGTCGACTTCAGGGACTTGAACAAAGCAAGCCCCAAAGACAGTTTTCCCTTGCCTCACATTGATGTGCTTGTGGACAACACGGCGGGGCATGCTTTGCTTTTGTTTGTCGATGGTTTCGCAGGATACAATCAGATCTTCATGGCTCCAAAAGACCAAGAGAAAACAACGTTCATCACTGAATGGGGAACTTACTGCTATGTCAAGATGCCGTTTGGTTTGAAGAACGTTGGTCCCATTTTTCAAAGGGTCCCACTTTTCAAAGGGCCCAGACGACCCTGCTTCACGATTTCATCCACAAGACAGTCGAGGTATACGTTGATGACATGATTGTGAAGGCCAAGGAGGAGGACGACTATATTCCCTCACTTATGCAGTTTCTCGAAAGGCTCCGCAGGTACAATGTGCGCCTCAACCCGCAGAAGTGTACATTTGGGGTCACAGCAGGCAAAATGTTGGGGTTTCTAATCACCAGGAGAGGAATTGAGGTGGATCCGTCCAAGATCAAGGCAATTCTCGAAATGGAGCCTTCGCAGACTGAAAGGGGAGTTCGAAGTTTTCTGGGAAAGGTGCAGTTTATCAGCAGGTTCATCGCCAGGCTGACTCTGACTTGTGAGCCGTTGTTTCGGTTACTCAAAAAGGATGTCCCGTTCGAGTGAACAGAAAAGTGCCAAGCTGCTTTCGAGTCGATTAAAGCATACCTGCAGAATCCGCCAGTGCTGATGCCGCCAACTCCGGGTCGACCGTTAATTCTGTACTTATCTGTGACTCCAACGGCTATGGGTTGTTTGCTAGCGCAGGAAGGGGAAAACAGAGTCGAGAGAGCCATCTACTATCTGAGCAAGAAGATGTCTGAAAGCGAGGAGCGGTATACCTCTCTGGAAAAGACGTGTTGGGCACTAGTTTGGGTCACCAAAAGGCTTAGACACTACATGCTAGCCTATTCGGTGAAGTTGATTTCTCGGATGGATCCTATCAGGTATCTGTTCGAGAAGCTAGCACTCACCCATAAGCTAGCACGTTGGTTGCTTCTGCTAGCTGAATTCGATCTCCAATATGTTACAAGGAAGTCAATGAAAGGCCGTGCTGTGGCAGAATTCCTGGCTGATCACCCGGTAGAAGGGCCCGAAGATGTGGATTTCACTTTCCCGGACGAGGATGTGCTAACTGTGGTCGAGGAAGTGTGGACGCTTTATTTCGATGGGGCTGCCAACGAAAAGGGATTTGGAATCGGGGTGTTGCTGATCACGCCCGCTGGTGCTCATATTCCGCTCGTTTTCAAACTGAATTTCGACGTTACTAACAATCAAGCCGAGTACGAGGCATGCATCGTCGGGATGGAAGCAGCAATTGCACTAGGAGTCGAGAAGCTCGAGGTTATCGGAGACTCAAACTTGGTAGTTTCCCAAGCTAACGGAGAGTGGAAGGTTCGTGAGCAAAAGCTGAAGCCTTATCATTAAGACTTGGAGGAGCTGATTCCTCGCTTCAATAAGGTGACTTTCACCCATGTCCCCCGCTTGAGGAATCAGTTCGCCGACGCCTTGGCGACCTTGGCTTCAATGATCGAACTTCCAATAGGGGTCAAGATGCGACCAATTGTGATTGAACAGAGGGACCTGCCCGCTTATGAATACGTCAACGCCATCGATGATGTCGATGATGGCCTCCCCTGGTACCACGACATCTGGAACTTTGTGGAGCGTGGAGAGTTTCCCGCTGGGGCTACTAGGAAGGATCGAATCGCTTTGCAACGGTTAGCCGCTCAGTACATCATCTGTGGGGGAAAGTTGTATCGAAGGTCCCACTGCGGGATGCACAAACTGTGTGTGAATGGCGCCGAAGCAACAAGGATAATGGAGGAGATTCACGAAGGAGTCTGCGGTCCTCACATGAGCGGCGTCATGCTGCGGTCCTCACATGAGCGGCATCATGCTTGCAAGGAAAATCCTCAGGCAGGGTTATTATTGGTCCACAATGGAATCGCAGTGCATTGACTACGTGCGGCGCTGCTACAAGTGTCAGATTCACGCGAACTTGCAGCATGTTCCTCCATCTGAACTATACGGCATGACCTCGCCTTGGCCCTTCTTAGTATGGGGAATCGACGTCATCGGGATGATCAGGCCCTCCGCTTCAAACGGCCACAAGTTCATACAGGTAGCCATCGACTATTTCACCAAGTGGGTCGAAGCAGAATCTTACAAGAGCCTGACAACCGTTCAAGTCGCACAGTTTATTCGAAAGAACATCATCTACCGGTACGGCGTGCCTCAGGCTTTCGTTTCAGATAATGGGAGTCACTTCAAAGGTAGGGTCTTGGAACTCTTCGAAGAATTCAAGATCAAAATCCATCACTCCACGACCTATCGTCCTCAAACGAACGGGGCAGTCGAAGCAGCGAATAAGAACGTTGAGATGATCATCAAGAAAACCGCTGAGTCTGCAAGGGATTGGCATGAGTTGTTACCATTGGCCCTCTGGGGGTACCGCACTTCGATCCGCACTTCCACAGGTGCAACTCCGTTCTCTTTGGTTTATGGAATGGAGGCAGTTCTCCCTGTTGAGCTTGAAATCCCGTCTCTGAGAATCATGGCTGAAAGTGGTCTCGAGGAAGCAAAATGGCTGATTGGCAGATTTGTCGAGTTAATGTTGTTCGACGAGAGAAGGCTCCGAGCACTGTATCACGTCCAAGGATATCAACGTCGAATTGCCCGTGCGTTCAACAAGAAAGTCAAGTCGAGAGGGTTAGTCGAAGGCGATATGGTTACAAAGGAGATCCGGGCTCTAGTGTTCGATCCCCGAGGGAAATTCAGGTCGAAGCGCTCTGGGCCGTACATCATCAAGACCATCCTATCTGGGGGTGCTGCTAGGCTCATCAACCTCGACGGCAACGAATTCAGTACTTTGGTCAACCTGGATCAGCTCAAGCGTTACTATCCCTGAGAGATGCTCGTTGGATCGAAAACCACAAGGGTGGGCGATTCCAAGCAAAAGTTAGAGCAGCCTGCTAGACCGAAAACCCAAGGGGGCAGTCTAGGCAAAAATAAATAGACGAAATCAAAAGCTCGCTAGACCGAAAACCTGTTAAGGCGGTTCTAGGCAAAAGTTAGAGCGTAAAAGGAGAGGTAAAACACACGAGCGAACCTTTGCCTGAACTACGTTTTGACCTGATTCTCCAAAAGGGGATACGTAGGCAGTCTCTTTCTTCGAGACTCGGTCATAATCTATCAACTGGATCTCAAGTTTTGACTTTGGCGCACCATGTTGGCCGCCTGAACTAAGTTTTGACAAATCCTTCCCTGACGTTCGAATGCAATCTATCAAATGGATCCAAGACTTTGGTACATTGCTGTAATCAGAGAAGAAGACAAGCTTCATTTGTGCAGAACGGGAGAAAACCTTTTTTCTTTCAATTTTATTTTAAATTACTTCTTCAATTTCAAAGCTGAGCAAAAGTCTTAAAATATCTGAAGCATCAAAAAACAGAATGAAATGCTAGAAGTCCCAATGGGCTCACAGTTTATTCTAAGTTAGCGAAGGCTAGTGTGAGCAACCGCAGCAGACTTGTAGTCATATGCCAATTTGAGGTTCACGCTCACTTGTTCAAAGTGATGCGCGTTGGTTTCAAACCCGCGTGCGCTTATTCGATTCCTGGAGCAAGCAACAGTAGGCAGCCATCGTGCCCACCAAATATTGTGGACTTCTGCGGGGGTACCTCAAGCTCAAATGAAGGTCTCGGTGCCTCGAAAGTTGTTCTATCATCCAAAGCACCTCGAATATCATTCAATGGGCTTTTGCCAAGTTTTGTCATGCCGTGTAAGTCATATGGACCTTATGTGACTGCACGGGGGTGTCGGTTTCAGTCCGGGCCTATACGAGTCATTCCATTTGTGTCTTTTTGTCCATTTTTGCGGTATTTTTCGAATGTTTCAGTCTGTTTCCCATTCTGGGGCTTTCTTCTCAATTTTGTTTGTTCGTACAGGTCATTGTACATCTATTTGACCTTACGCAAGTGTCAGTTTCACCCGTCGAGGAATATTTGAGGTTTGGCTCATTATTGCCCAAAATCTCATTATTTTCCATGTGTCTAAAAGTCTATGTCTTATCCTGGGGCTCTTTCTCCCTTTTCATTCAAGCTAGACGAGTTTATACATATATGTGTGTGTGTGTCGGCTTAGTTCACTTGTCAATGCAAATTAGATATTAGTGGTGGGTTTATACGCTTTTCCTCAAAGGAGAGTCAACAATGTAACGCCCCCAAAATCAGGGTATGTTAAAAGGACATTTTATTTCAGAAAATAAAGAGAGTCACTGCTCTTATTGCAACATAGCTCTTGTAAGAGCATTTGAAATACAAAATAGGATAACAAAAGAGAACTAGAGCTCCTAACTACGGCACCTCTTGATTCTCCATCCTAGCAAGCTCCTCTGCTCCAAAAGCTTCCACGGCGAACTGTTCATCTTGATCATCTACAAGGTCTGACACATTATATCGGCATCGCCACCCATATAATATGCCAGGGTCACCACAAGGTAACACCATGAGCTACGAAAGCTCAATAGAATAATCTCATACCCGCTAACCCATAACTTACAAACAAACGATCATAGAAATCAAACTAATAACGATAACACATCCACATTCTCGATCTAACGTTGGTGTCCAAGTTTTTCTTTGTTTCTCCTACGCGACTCGTCGTAGATCGTGTCAACATTTTCACGTTTCAAAACAACCTTTCAAAAACATTTGCATTGGCTCCGTACCGCGGATAACCAAGCCTTTCAAAATCTTTAGCATTGGCTCCGAACCGCGGATAACCAAGCCATACACACCCAACCTCGGTTCCGCCGTTCCGGGTTCCCGAGTATCCTCACAATGGTTCCGCCGAACCGGGTTCCCATTGGCACACAATTGCATTGGCTCCTCTCCACGGATAACCAAGCTATACCTCACCATGGTTTCGCTGCTCCGGGTTCCCATGGGAACGCACAATGGTTCCGCCGCTCCGGGTTCCCATTGGCACACACCCTCACAATGGTTCCGCTGCTCCGGTTTCCCATTGGAACACACACACACTTCACACAATGGGCAAGTCCGGCCACATTGCGGTTTCCAAAACGTTTCATCCTTTTCAAGCACACCCTAGGTGTCATGTTTCTACTTTCTCGATTCTCGTGTCTTGTTACATGCAAAGACTCCGTGGTAGGACAAAAGTAAGTACTAACAAGATCATTCACTCTACTCAAATCAACGCTTAAAGCATAACGCCACATGTTCGGATGCCCTTGGAGTGAAAAATCACTTATGC
>BPLS01000511.1:791857-814006 GCA_019656275.1 Rhododendron kiyosumense | reverse complement strand
CTCTCTATTTATAGGCAAAACCTCCCCCTCTCACTCCCTTGGCCGGCCCACTCTCTCTCTCTAACTCCCCAATTTTTAATTCCATCAAATCCAACTTTTTATGGAAGATCAATGGAAAATCCTAGGGTTGCATGGCTATGGTGTACTTAGATTGGATTCTTGAATCAATTGGATGGTGGAGATGAGAATGGTACAAGATCTAAGGGTTTAAACCATTGAAAGGTGTTCAAAGGAGTACAATGGAGGTTAAGATTGCTTTGGAAGAGAAAAATCTCCGAGGTTGGATGTAGAATGGAAGATCAATGGCAAGTACCAATCAAATCTCTCTCCCTCTCTCCTCTCCCATTCGGCTCTCTCTCTCCCTCTCTCTCAAGGTACAATATATATACATACATGTGCTATATTGCAAGAAAAGAAATAAAAAATTAATACTTTTTGGTACTTAAGATCACAAGTAGCCTTTAAGTCTAGATTTCCTATGAACTAACCAATTTATCACATGGTACTAAGGGTATTAGTTTAGTCTACCAAGTACTAGATATATATATATATATACATATACACTTGTACAATGGGTGGTTAGAATCCCCAATAAAAATAATAATAAAGGGGTAATTTGGGAATAGTAGTACCATGTACCTTTGAATTAAAATATTAAGTACTATGCCACATGACTTAAGAAAAAGATTAGTTTAATAGTCCCATGGTACCTTGTAAGATTCACCCTATTACCCAATGGGTAAAAATTCTCCTAATTTCTATTATCCAATGGATAATAGCTATTAGGTCACTTTAAATATTAAAATAATCAAAAAGTACTTTTAAAGTAAGTATACTTTTAATATAAACAAACTGGATTCTATTATCCAATGGGTAATAGTTTCCCTAACCATTATTGTCCAATGGACAAGGAATATAACCAATTTGATTAAAAGAAAAATAATATTAAAATTCTTAGTCCAGGGTTCAAAAGGGTCAAAAGTTCAAATGAGTGGCAAAACGGTCATTTTACGGTGACTAAATGACTTCCTAGTTTAGTTTCTCCAACCGGATGGTTAAAAGCTAACTAGGCTTGCTAAGTAGGACTAAAGCGCAAGAAATGAAAGTTGAAGGGCTAAAGTGCAATTATAACAATTACCGAAATTTAAAAGTAAATCGAAGCAGATTCAAGTAATCAATTAAAATTCAAATATTTAACGAAATTTTTATCTACTAAAAATTAGGGTTGTTACAATTACGATGAATGATGTTTACTTTTGTCCTACCACGGAGTCTTTGCATGTAACGAGACACGAGAATCGAGAAAGTAGAAACATGACACCTAGGGTGTGTTTGAAAAGGTTGAAATGTTTTGAAAACCGCAATGTGGCCGGACTTGCCCATTGTGTGAGGTGTGTGTGTGTTCCAATGGGAAACCGGAGTAGCGGAACCATTGTGAGGGTGTGTGCCAATGGGAACCCGGAGCGGCGGAACCATTGTGCGTTCCCATGGGAACCCGGAGCAACGGAACCATGGTGAGGTATGGCTTGGTTATCCGCGGAGAGGAGCCAATGCAATTATGTGCCAATGGGAACCCGGTGCGGCGGAACCATTGTGAGGATACTCGGGAACCCGGAATGGCGGAACCGAGGTTGGGTGTGTGGCTTGGTTATCCGCGGTACGGAGCCAATGCAAATGATTTGAAAGATTGTGTGTGTGGCTTGGTTATCCGCGGTACGGAGCCAATGTCAAAAGATTTTGAAAGATTGTTTTGTAAGTGAAAATGATTAACACGGTCTACGACGAGTCGCGTAGGAGAAACTCTAAAACCTTGGAAACCAACGATAGACGATTAACGATGTGTGATTGTTTGTGCTGTTGTAATTGTTGTACTGTTATAAGGTTGGTTGGGTAAGTGTTTCCTATTGAGCGTTGTAGCTCACGGTGTTACTTTTTGGTGACTCTGGCATATTATATTGGTGGCGACGCCGGTATAATGTGTCAGACCTCTTAGATGAACAGGGTGAGATGTATACCTTGGAGGCCTTCGGAGCTGAGGAGCTTACCAGGAGGGAGAAGCAAGCGGATCAGTAGTTAGGAGCCTAGTTTCTCCTTTGTTGAATAACTGTACCCCTTTGATGTATTTATGTTGTAATAAATGAGCCAGACTCTCTTTATTATATAATAAATGCTTCATTAACGTACCCTAATTTTGGGGGCGTTACAACTCTCGAGGGACTAAACTGTAATTTCAGCACATCACCTAAACAAAATACTCGTGCATGCTACTGTAGCATTGGGTTGGTTTCCAGAAAACAGAGCATGGCCTCTGTTCTTTTTCTTTTCTTTTTTTTTTTTGTTTTCATTATAGAATCGATTCTCGTCACCTCTAAGCATTATAATTAACACATAGGAGTAAAAATATACTTAGGGAAAAGTAGAGGAGAGATTTGTCTACCTTAAATTCGGTTGAAAAGCGAAAAAATAAATTCCGGACAGTTTCGGTAAAACGAAGAGGACGGCGGTTGCAGAGGACGGCGGTTGCAAGGGACCGCGGAACTGACTTCGATTGAGTGGTGGATGTTTCTATTATGCTTGAGAACGTGTGGTATGATGTTTGAACCGGATTTTGTGTTTGGGTGAGTGCACAACTGAAACCCACTTGTTATTTCTCTCTCTAAAACTCTATGGAAGCTTTCTCGCTTTACTTTTCTCTCTACTGTTTTCGCAGCTAAAGAAATGATTTGGGTAACCAATTTTCGGAGTCTAAAGGAGGGTATTTATATAAAGAAGGTGAGAGAGAGAGAGTACAAGTTTGGAAGAGGTGGGAGTGTGAGAGGATAAGTGTGGGAGTAGTAGATTGGGGAGAGGTGAGTGAAGTACGGGAGAGGTGAGTGAGTTGGGTGTCGAGGATGAGTACTGGAGCCATATTTTGTGGGCGTCTGATGGCTATCAAAAAAAATCCGAATGTACATGGACGAGAATGTATAGCAAGGGGGAAGATCGAATAAGTATATCTGCTATACATAAGTATATGCACGTGTGATTAATCACTATTTCTTTCTTTCTTTTATTATTATTTATTCTTACGACTAATATTATTTATAAACCCTATCATACATTTAGGTTAATTAACCTAATCGACTATTGAATTAGAAAGTAACGTTACAAATTTTTATTTGTCAAAAAGAAAAAAAAAAGGAATGTTACAACCTATCCCCCTTAAAAAAAAATTCGTCCTCGAAATTAAAGTATACCTTCTGGTGAAAACAGATACGGGTAGTTGGTGTGCATAGTATCGGCTCTCTCCCAAATTGACTCCTCTATACCCCGGTGTTGCCATAAGATCCTGACGAGTTTGATCATCTTACCCCTGATATTCTTCTCACTATAATCTTGTATCTTGATAGCTAGTTCATCGAAGGCCGTGTCTTCGTTAAGTGTGATCTCTTCCCGATTGAGTATGTGAGAGGGATGTGACATATACTTGCGAAGCATACACATGGAAAACGCTGTGAACTCTGTCAATTTGAGGTGGCAGGGCTAGGCGGTAGGCAACCTCCCCAATCTTCTCCAAAATCTCAAATGGTCCAATATACCGAGGCGATAACTTCCCCTTTTTTCCAAATCGGATAACTCCTCGTCGTGGCTTGATTTTAACGAATACATGCTCTTCAGCTTGGAAGGATAGTGGTCTAGTCCTCTTGTCAGCATAGCTCTTCTGTCTGCTTTGAGCGGTCAAAAGTCGTTGGCGGATGATTCTGACTTTTTCTGTTGTCTCTCTAACAAGTTCTGGTCCCAATAGGCTTGACTCTCCCAGCTCGGTCCAACAGACAGGGGATCGACAGGGTCGTCCATACAGGGCTTCATACGGAGCCATCTCAATACTGGCCTGATAACTGTTGTTATAGGCAAATTCAACTAACGGCAAGTGACGTTCCCAATTTCCCTGAAAGTCCAAGGTACAGGCACGAAGCATATCCTCTAAGGTCCGAATCGTCCTTTCGGTTTGTCCTTCTGTTTGTGGGTGAAAGGCTGTACTCAAACGAAGATCTGTTCCCAATGCTTTCTGCAGACTCTGCCAGAAATTTGACATGAAGTGCGGGTCGCGATCGGATACAATTGATACAGGTACCCCATGCAGTTGTACAATCTCTTGAATATAGAGTCTGCTGAATGATTCCATGGTATCTGTCATGTGCACAGGGAGGAAGTGTGCTGACTTAGTCAATCGATCAACAATTACCCAGATGGCAGTGTTGGATTTTGGTGATCGAGGTAGTCCTGTGACGAAGTCCAAAGTAATGTGCTCCCATTTCCATCTAGGTATCGGTAATGGTTGAAGTGTTCCTCCAAGTTTCTGGTGTTCAGCTTTAACTTGCTAACAAGTGAGACATGTGGACACATATGCTGCTACATCCATCTTGATTCCGCTCCACCAGTACTGACGACGAAGATCTTGGTACATCTTCGTACTTCCTGGATGTACGGCAAAGTTGGAATGGTGAAACTCCTTTAGTACTACTTCTCGAAGTGTACCAATGTCAGGTACAAAAATTCATCCTTGGAAACGGAGACTCTTGTCAAAGTGAATTCCCATCCGGCAGATGCTTTTCCAGTTAACAGTTGGTATCTGATGAAATTGCACTCCTGTTCAAAGGTTTGGGCTAACAGAATTTCTCGATGTAAAGCGGGGGTGGCAAACAACGCAAAAAGGCAGGCTCCTTCTGCACTTACGGTAGGTTGAAGTCTAAACTCATTAATGGCTTCCATCATTTTCCATTCCTTGATAGCTATACTTGCCATCTGTCCTCGAGTTTTGCGACTAAGTGCGTCAGCAATTACATTGGCCTTCCCAGGGTGATAAAACAACATGAAACTGTAGTCCTCTATGTATTCCATCCACCTTCTTTGCCTCATGTTCAGCTCCTTCTGAGTGAATAGAAACTTCAAACTTTTGTGATCAGTGAACACTTCAAACTGTTCTCCATATAGATAGTATCGCCAGGACTTAAGGGCAAATACTACTGCTGCAAGTTCCAAATCATGAGTTGGATAATTCTTCTCATGCGGCCTCAGTTGTCGGGATCCATAAGCGATGACCTTTCCATTTCGCATGAGTACAGCTCCCAATCCATCTTTGGAGGCGTCGCAGTACACTGCATATCCCACGTTCCGCTCGGGAATTATTAATATGGGGGCGCTGGTTAATCTCTTTTTAAGCTCTTGGAACGATTTCTCACATGCTTCATTCCATTCAAACTTAACCCCTTTTTGGGTCAGTCGTGTAATTGGTTTTCCCAAAATTGAGAAATCTTGAATGAACCTTCTGTAGTAGCCAGCTAATCCCAATAAACTTCTAATCTTAAACACTGTTGAGGGTCGTTTCTAGTCCATGACAGCTTCTACTTTGCTATTATCCATAGAGATTCCTTTCTCTGACACAACGTGTCCTAATAATTTGACCTCCTTCATCCAAAATTCGCATTTGCTAGCTTTTGCGTACAATTGATTATCCTGAAGTACTTGCAGTACAATTCTCAAATGCTCCTCGTGTTCCTTCTTTGCGGCCACCTAGTACACTCTACAATTCCCCTAATGATTACATTCTACAGGGATGCTCCCCTTCTCTCCTACACCTTCCATCAAGCCAAGTCCCATGCATTTAATGCATGGGAGGCTCTCTCTTAACCCAACCAGCCCTAACCCATCTAATTACCACCCCTCTCTCTGTCATCCCAAGCCTATATATACCCCCCTTGCTTTTATATGCAAGGGGTTACTTTCATAAAAGCCATACAAGCTATAACGCCCCGATTTTTCGGACACGTTAATTAAATCATTTTTAACTGATTTAAAATTTCATAAAATTGATATATAAGAAATGAAATTTTATTAAACAGAGTTTAGCAGCGGAAAACCTCAAATACCAAATTCAAACCTACTTTGTTGTCTTACAAATCAACAAAATGAAATAGAGTTTGACAATGTGATAACACTTATGAAAATTTAAATAAAAGTTTATCAAATAAGCAGAGCTTCTAAGGGTATGGCTTCCAAGGCTCAACAAACTCCCTTTCCTCGGCTGGGAGGTCCTCACCCTGATACGGATCATCTTGCAGCGGATTCTGCTCTTTGGTCTCTTAATTTCCTGGCATGAAACGCCAGCCCAACGGCACTTAATGAGTTTTGAAACTCAGTAGATAATCTTAACCCTACTAACCCCTTATCTTACTATTAGCAGATCAACAATATAATGATTCATGATACACAGAAAATACAGAATAATAACACATCGTCTTTTTCTTTACTATCCATCATCTTACATGAAATCTAAGAATCGTCTCCACGAGATCCTTTCCTCCAACATCCACTAACTACAACCGTCTCATGGGTCTACCCTTCCTCTTGCTTATCCTGCACCAGGGTCCTAGGTGAGCGCATCTAAGTTATGTACCGAGTATGTTCTCACTTAAGACCATAACAGAAGGATCGAGTCATCCCATGACGTATCGTACGTTAGGGTCGGACATCCACTACCCCACGCTAACTATAACCGTCTCATGGGACCCATTCTCTTTCTCAAGAGAAACTTCCTATGACGTATCATACATTAACGTCTCACTAACTACAATCGTGTCATGGGACCCATTCTCTTCCTCGAAGAGAAACTTCCCATGACGTATCATACATTAGCGTCACGACATTTTTCAACACTGGGCTTCGCAGGTAACCCATTTCAACACTGTAGACACCCCAATCTGGGTTTCCAGATTAGTTACTTACAGTTTTTGATTCCTCGATGATGAAATGGATCAAGAACACCCTGGGAATGATAGCATGTTTGAGCTTTGAGTGTTTGAAAAACCCTTGAACCTAACCTATCCTAGGCTGCTTCAAAAACCAAAAACCCTACTGGTCCGCGCCAGGGCGCAACCATCCCACGCCAGGGCGCACCGTCGCGCGACAAATTGGCTCCATCGCGCGACGGTCCAACCTACCACCAATCTTTCCTGAGATTGGCAGTTGGCCACCAATGCAACCTTAGCCAGGCCTCATGGACTGGCTGAACTCCTCTGTTTCCAACCAGATTCACCTCCATTCCTCACTATAAATACCCCACTCTTTCTTCCATTGAAAGGGTTCCAAAAAAATGTTCAAAGGGTTACAAAGTTCCAAGTTTTAAAACCCTAAGTTACACCCTCAAGAACATAGCTTGTTCTTCATCCATTCAACCTCTAAATCAAGCCTTCAAATCTCAAAGCTCAATACACTTTCAAACCCAAAAACCAAAGGTATAGCTTACCTTTGTTCTGTTTTTCTGTTCTGATCCCTGAGGGGAGCTAGCAGGGCCAAGGCTGGTAATCAATACCAGTTTTGGTCCTAAAGCTGGCGAGGTTTCAAAAATCGTCATGGTAGGAACCAGCGCGCGATGGTCCCACTCTCTCGCGCGACACTCCCGTGCTGCATGAGATGGACCGCGTGGGGATTGGTATCCTACTGTTTTGCATTTATGTGTATATAGATCACTTTGCAAGCATGATAATAATCAGTTTACTGCTTTCCTTTGTATAAACTGCTAGTCTTAGTTAATTTTCATTTCTGTTGTTTTAGAGTACCCCTGGGAACATTCTGGACCTATCCCAGTAACCCAAAAATGTGTAAACCAAGCACTGGTCTGGTCCGCGCCAGGGTGCAACCATCCCGTGCCAGGGCGCACCATCGCGCGACGGACTCACTCCATCACGCGACAGTGCACCGGGGCGCACCATCGCGCGACAGACTCACTCCATCGCACGACAGTGCGCCAGGGCGCATCCTCGCGCGCCAGATTGGCTCCGTCGCGCGACAGTTTGCCTCTGACCAGTGAGTGGCCTTGCACGGGTAGCTCGGCCTTAGGCCATTATTTTGTCCTCACACTGTTTATGGGGTGTATTATTAATTTGTAGGTCTTTTCAGCTTTTAAACTTTATATTATGCTGCTATATGAACTGCGTGGTTTGTCCTGGGTGTGCACTGGTCCTTCCAGAGCCCAGAGAGTTTGAGAATAAAAGTTGTGGGTTTAAGCTCAACGGCGCGCGCGTGTTTTAGAGTTGCACGCGCAGGAGTAAACAGCTTGCAGTGACTTGTTCAGTGTATATTGGTTTCTTCCTGCGCACATCACTCTAAAATAGAAGCCTTCCAGTTTGTTTAAACTCACACAGCAGTCTGTTCTCATCCTATACTAACTGCTCATCCATGCTATCTATCACATCCTGCAAACATGTTACAGTTTTAATCCCTATTAAACTGTTTCCTTGCCCTAAAATTGGCTAAAAACTGATTAATTAAACAGAATCGCAAACAAACATCTTTCGCAAATGCCTAAGTAGAGACCGATCTCCGGATTGGGCGAGAGGGGTGCCATAAAACCCTTTCCCTCTCGTAACCTGGCTCCCGAACCCAGATATGGTTATGACGGACTGGTTCCTTAACTTTTTCAAATCAAACAGCGCGCCAAGTGCTTCGAAATATGGTTCCTTGGGTGTCAGACCTTCAAACCTGAGTGGCGACTCTGTATTTTCGCGAGCGCTTGTCGTCCAACTTTAAAAAGTGCTCCATCGAACCGGCACTGTCTCTCTGGGGATGGGAACGGAATCCTTCTTCCCTAAAGGAAAAAAGGGCACCGCATGCCCACAAACACAGGGCCTCATAGGTTATCCTTGCCATCACCATGGCTCAAATTACAATTCACAGCCTCACACCTCAACACTTTACCAATTACCATTAACTTAGCATCATCTACGTGAATCACTACTCGTAACCACCCAGGAAACCTAATTGTCCAATCTTTCAGTTCAACAACATTTCACACAATTTAACATTTTACGAACATGCTAACAATAATTAACCATGTGATAAAAATAATCATGCGACAGAACTATTCATGCGATAAAATTTATCATGGCATAGAATTTATCATGCGAATACATTATTCATGCAGTTTAAAACAAACTAAGTGATTCCTATTTGGGACTTATACTATTAGCTTTTAATACACTAGGGTGGGATTTACAAACTAAACACACTTAAGGGACTAAACTGGAAATAATGCACAGTATATTAGAAATAAACAGTAGCCATGGTTTCAGACATTTCAGTGGGTTTTCGCCGGTTCGGCCGACTGCGTCGGAATCGAAAACTAATTAATCTCGGGGCTAAATATTAAATGTTACTACTCAAGAACTAGATCTATAAACTCTTAACTCTCGAGGGACTAAACTGTAATTTCAGCACATCACCTAAACAAAATACTCGTGCATGCTACTGTAGCATTGGGTTGGTTTCCAAAAAACGGAGCATCGCCTCTGTTCTTTTTCATTCTTTTTTTTTTGTTTTCATTATAGAATCGATTCTCGTCAACTCTAAGCATTATAATTAACACATAGGAGTAAAAATATACGTATGGAAAAGTAGAGGAGAGATTTGTCTACCTTAAATTTGGTCGAAAAGCGAAAAAATAAATTCAGGACATTTTCCATAAAACGAAGAGGACGGCGGCTGCAAGGGACCGCGGAACTGACTTCGGTTGAGTGGTGGATGTTTCTATTATGCTTGAGAACGTGTGGTATGATGTTTGAATCGGATTTTGTGTTTGGGTGAGTGCACAACTAAAACCCACTTGCTTTTTCTCTCTCTCTAAAACTCTATGGAAGCTTTCTCGCTTTACTTTTCTCTCTACTGTTTTGGCAGCTAAAGAAATGATTTGGGTAGCCAATTTTCGGAGTCTAAAGGAGGGTATTTATATAAAGAAGGTGAGAGACAGAGTACAAGTTTGGAAGAGGTGGGAGTGTGAGAGGATAAGTGTGGGAGTAGTAGATTGGGGAGAGGAGAGTGAAGTACGGGAGAGGTGAGTGAGTGGGGTGCCGAGGATGAGTATTGGAGCCATATTTTGTGGGCTTCTGATGGCTATCAAAAAAAAAATCCGAATGTACAAGGACGAGAATGTATAGTAAGGGGGAAGATCGAATAAGTATATCTGCTATACATAAGTATATATAGGTGTGATTAATCACTGTTTTCTTTCTTTCTTTTATTATTATTTATTCTTAAGACTAATATTATTTATAAACTCTATCATACATTTAGGTTAATTAACCTAATCAACTATTGAATTAGAAAGTAACGTTTCAAATTTTTATTTATCTAAAAGAAAAAAAAAAAAGGAATGTTACACAAGCCTTTTTCTTTCTCCATTTTCTCTTGTGTTTTTGCTTTCTTTCTCATCCATTAGAAGAGCAGGTAGGGAATACATCCCCATACACAACAACACCCCTTTCATTCATCAAACTTCTAGCTTAAGGTTTAAATCCTCCCATCAACCTCAAACCAAAGGTATACCACCTTTTGTGTGGCTTTCTGTTTTGACCCCTGAGGGGAACTAGTAAGGTCTAGGTTGGTAATCAATACCATTCCTGACCTTAAATCTGGTAAAATGTAAAGATCGTGTGTAGTGAAAAATGGCGCACACCAGTACCATCAAGCTGTACGCAAATAATGGCAGTACGTGCACTACTGGCGTAGGGATCATTTATCACTTGCTTCTTGCTTATGTTTTTCTTTTATCACCTTATTGCATGCTAAAAACCAGTTTACTGCTTTCTGTACTTCAAAACTGTTTAGTTATAGTGTTCAATACTTGCCCTTTATCTACTTTAGAAGGCCTTCTGGGATCTTACTGGTCATGTTCTAGAGCCCAGATGATGTAAAGCCAAGCATTGGATAAGAGGTGTGACTAGCATACGGTCTCACATGACTGGCGTACGACAGTTATGACGAGATCCAATGGCTGGCCCTTGCATCGTAGCTTGGTTTTGGCCTCTTGTTATTTTCCCACACTGTTTATGGGGTGTTCTGTTTATTTTCAAGGCTTGTAGCCATTCCATCTGTCTATAACTATATAACTGCTACTATTTTAGTTGCGTGGTTTGTCCTAGGTGTGCACTGGTCCTGTCCAGGGCCCAGAGGGTTGAAAACCAGGATTGCGGGCCTACGGTAACTGAAGTATGCTAGTAAGGAAGTGGCATGCATAGGTCATATTAGTATGCAGTGGCCCGACCAGTGCATACTGGTATGTCACCTACTCACATCCTTTCGGGTCAGTGTACTCCATTTTACTTAAGCTGCTCCCAGTGCTTGTTCTCAATCTATTTTCATTATTGCAAGCAAATCATCCATATGCCACATAAATGCAACTTGTTACAGTTTTAATCCTCTTTAACTGTTCCCCGCCCTAACTGGTCATAAAATGATTAATGAGAGAAAAATGCAAAATGTTTTACAAAATGCTTGAGTAGAGACCGATTTCCGGATCGGGCGAGAGGGGTGCCATAAAACCCTTCCCCTCTCGTAACCTGGCTCCCGAACCTCAAATATCGAAGGTGACGACGGACCGGTCTACACCTTTTCAAAATCAAACAACGTAGCAAGTGTTTCAAGTTCAGTTCCTTGGGTGTTTCACTGCTAAAACCCGAGTGACGACTTTGAATTGAACCGTTTCGCCGCGCTTTTCCAAAATGGGCCGCACCCAAATTTTTCATAAAAATTTTCCGGGGCATGTGCCCACACAACCGGCTCCGTGCCTCGGTTCTATCACTTCAAGCTCTAAACTCTATTTTTGCAGGTTCTTGCCTTATGACTGCAACCGGCTCCACGCCTCGGTTCCCTTATCTCAACGCTCCGTGCTCCAGTTACTAGCCTCGTGCCCCACATATCTCAAAAATCGGCGTCCAATTCATCCCCAATAGATGGTTTGGATTCCATCCCAATTATATCAATTCCATCAAGCTCATTCGCAAGGATAAGCTACTCTATCGAACTCCCCTCAGTCAAAGTAAGAATGACCAAGAAAAACAAACGACTCACCCACTATGCATTGATCTATCCCAAAATACTAACGATGCTCCCCACAGAAATTCTCCTGGCAGCCCCACACTCCTTCAGCCACTTTCTGCCAAAATCCTAGCATTGCCCAAGTATGTTGCACTATGGCTTTTTAAGCCCGAAGGTACATCTTCTGTTTTTACACTACAACAAAAAAGGTCTAAGAAGACGAAAAAAATTCCTCGCCAATTGCATGCTTTTCATCGCCAAAGTTGTTGCCGACGAAAAAAATTTGTCACCCCATTCCTCATTTTTTGTTTCACGCGGACGACCCCTCGCGACGAAAAATACATTTTCCTCGTCAATGACTGCCATGGCCAACGAATTAATTACTCGCTAATGTTTTCCATGGCCGACAGATTAATTATTTCCTCGTTGTTTTATTCCCATGGCCGACGAAGAATTCCTCGCCATCAATTCTGTTTTCGTCGCAAAGTAATTTAATGCTTTTTTTCAAAAAAGCAACAGCGAGACAAGTATTCCTCGTCCAAAAGATTTTGGAGAGAATTTATTTCGTCGATAATTTACAATTGGTGTTGTTTCATTCGCCCTGTCCATTTTAAACCACTCCCAAATCCATCAACCAAATTTTACACAGGGAAAAAAATGGTTGAACATAAGAATACATCTTACAGAAGTCACTAATAACCTTCATATTACCATAAACAGCTAAACAAAGTAAAAAAGATTTCAAGGTGTCCATTCAATGTCCAAAAAGACCCAAGTTAACTGAACATAGATAGTAACATAAGTGATGCACTAATTAGTGAGTAGCAGTTGAAGACACAAACAAAAAGGAAAAGTTGTTGGACGGCCCATCATAACAAAAAGAAGTATTAACACAAAAAGATCTTGGCCTTGTCATATATACCACCAACCTTCTGAACGGCCCATCATAACAAAAAGACGTATCAACATCAACCAAAAAAGATCTTGGCCTTGTCATATATACCACCAACTTTCTGGACGGCCCATCATAACAAAAAGAAGTATCGACACACAAAAATCTTGGCCTTGTCGTATATACCACCAACCTTCAACATATCCAATCTGCAAACGCGAAATAAAAGAAAATCATGACTATGCTCAGATATCAACTACAGTACATATAATTACTTAAGTCTAAAGCCAATTAAAGATTCAATGCATGGTCATTAATAATTCAACCAGAACCCCCTTTGACATTATACTAGTTAAAAATAATTTCATCATATCCAAAACATAAGGTGCACATACAACTACCAAGGAAAAAGAGCATCTATTAGATAGACTTTCTCATTTGTGAGAGCACGAACAAGAAAGTCCTAATGGTAGCCATCAATATGGTTTGGAAGAAGAACCAGATCACGAAAAGCCACCAGTTGAAGAGAAGACAGTTGGTGAGAGTAGTAATGAGGAGAGCTTTAACTCAATTCATTGACTCGATTCTATTGTTCAGGATTCCCAAAGCCCGTTGATTGAAGAATGTGTAGAGTCTGCTATTCAGTGTAGGCTGTTCCAAAACATAGAAGCCCAACAGGGTAAAAACTAGGAACAAGTAGAGGAAAAGGAGAGAGTAAATGACGTGGGTACTGGGACTCCAATGTTATTCTGAGGCCCTCTCAGGTGCAGGGTATAGACCTTCTTGTAGAGTTAAATCCTAGTGCTGTTAGAAAGAACATCAGAAGCCAACAGTTTGAAGCATCAATGAGTACAGATGGGGAGGACATTGACAGTTACATTATGGACTCTCAAGAGCAGGAACAAAATGCCATGGACAAGGAGTTGCAGAATACCATCATAGCAGGTAACAATCTTGGAATTAAATTTAACAATGCTGGTGTACTGAGAATGAAAAAGATGATAGAAAATGAGCATAAAGCATTGGTAGCTTCGCTGAAAAACAATACTTATGCCCCTCTTACAAGGGACCAAATATAGCCAAACAATAAATAAAAGCTCTGAACACTACGAAACATGAGAACAATGTCGTATTTTCAAGGAAAAGCCAGAACTTCAATCACCCCTAGGAAATCACATTATATCCAACAATGGATCTAATCAAACTATGAAAGCCAGGATTTCACATTCAAACACATTTCTATTTTTCATGGTTACTATCACTTTCACTTGCACATTCTAACATTCAAAACTTAACTTACTATGAGATTTTCACCCAACTTCTTACCTATATGAAAAAATTGAAGAGAACAGCCTTGGGAACCTTCACTTACACATTCTAACATTCAAAACTTGACTCTTACTATGAGATTTTCACCCGACTTTTTACTGATATGAAAAAATTGAAGGGAACAACCCTGGGATGGAAGTCGGCATTATTTGACCAACATAATTAGAGGTGCTAGTTCTATTCTGTACTTTATAAGATGCAAAACATGTACAATTTCCAATTATATTGTAGTGCATGGTGTGGACTCTAGATATATTGCGTTTATCACTAGACTGCCATGTCCAACTTTAGTTGCCAACAGCTTAATTGCATGTCCGGAATCTACATGTACTAACAAGGGAATAATACAGAGAGGGAGCGGAGTTAAGGATACTTGATGATGCAGTGACGAGGAATGTGGAGTTCGATCCTATCAATAATGGAAAGCAAAATTGCGAGCTAAATTACTAACCATCGATCTAGCATGCTGTTCATGTGCTCCTTGAATTCTCAATATATTCGCTGAATCCATTCCCTTGGTGCTTCAAATACTCCATGATCTTAGCTGTCGTCAACTCCATCTGCTTGTTTGACTCTGAAAGCACATCTATCTTTTGCTGCTGTGCTTCCCTTTCCTTTTGATATTCTTCTACCAGCGACTCGAGATGCGATACGTATTGACTATTGGCTGCAGATGCAATAGTGGTCCTAAGAGATGAGGAAGGCCTCATACCCAATCCTTTAATGTATCCTGATTTTGCCTTGAGCGACTTGATTGAAAGCTCCTCTTGTGTGATCGGTGTCACACCAGCCTCAGTACAATGTTCAGCCTCTACCTCTATGATCTTCCTCTTTTAAAATGTAAAACAACATAGAGTAATAAGATTTAAGCTTCAGATACTTTAGCAAGTAAAGCAAATAACCAAATATACATACATAGTTCTTCTCGGATTCTTCAGAGATCCACATTTTTGTATCTTCATTGAAGTGGGTAGATTTGTAAACTTCTTTCAAGTCCGGCACACAATTCCCATTGGTTTGCATCTGATCAATTAATATTTGAACCAGTAAGTAGATTAAGCATATTTGCATTCTAACAACTACAATATAAAAAAACTCACCATTGCAGCTACCCTCACTGGGATGGACTTCGAACCACATCAATGTTTGGACTTCATTTCGCTCCGGTTCTTTATGTTTTTAGTTGATTTGTTCTAAAAAAACAGCCACAAAAAAAGAGGAGAAACAAGAACTGCAATTGATTAATTGCCCCTATCATTACAAGCCGAAAAGAAAAGTACCATGCAAAAAACATAACCAACCCAATCAAACTTGTTGAAACAATTTTTCCACATGTCCTATACAAAATGAAACCAAAATAAGCTTAGATAAAAAGCAATATCATGAATCAGTGACTGAAAGTTTGTGCATGCGTTTCCACAGAAATGAAACTGCAACTTGTGCATTTTCATTAAAAATGTTGAGGTAAAAAGGAAACTAAACATATGCACTTCACTGATCTGAAAATAAATTACTTCGTGCATGCACTTCACTGACCTGAAATTTGGTATCACTCCATTTCTTATCAATTAGACCGATCCACTGTTCGTGACCGACGCCAGATGGTGGGTGGCTTCTGGCATACTCTAACCCTTTAGTACTCTTAAGCTTCATGTACTTTTTGTAAAGCAGATGGGTGTAATCACTCAGTCTACGCCCAAATTGTCTTGCCACTGCCTTCTCAATATCAATGGGATCTCCCTCCAAGTTAAATCGATCCTGCCAAAGCCAATAGCAAAGGTATTGATTAAGTTGAAGGTATTGGGTTCTTCTTTGTGACATACAGTCCCAGTAAAAGGGTCCACATTTTGAATTCCTTTCCTCTCCATTTTTGCTATGATTGTTTTATGAGGATTCCCTTTTCTCTGATTGATTCATGCTTTTAATAAGGGCAAAAGGAAAAGCAAAAGAAGTTTTTCATACTGTTTTGATACGGGTATCTTTTCATTCTTATGCTAAATGGTTCTGTTAACATCTTCATTATAGTTATTTTTGGTCTTCTTTGTGTTCTTCTCTGTGATAGAACATGAAAAGTTTAGAACAATATAGTACTGCAAGGAACTTATCTGATTCTTCTTTTTTTTTTTTTATTGGCAACAACATTATCTGCTTTGGAGATACAGAGGAGGTCAAATGCGTTGTTTTGATTTGAATAACGGACGGACAAGAACAACCTTAGGGAAAATGGGCAAGAAGAGTTGCGACAATGAGGAGAATCAACCGTTTGAGAGGGAGTTCAAGCGAGGTTGAAGCATCTCCTAGATTTCATGAGAACAGAGTAATGCTTATGTGTATACAACTATACATTACTTTGGAGTTATTATTCTACAAAGGGCTATTTTAACAGTTCTCACAAATTATTACTCTACACGTTTTGTCACTAGTTACATCCATTTAGTTATATCATTAGATTTTTTTTTTCAGTTCATTAGTTGCTTCATGTACTGATATTTTTTAGGTTATTGTATGTCTTTTAGGCGGAAAGAAGGCTGGTGGTTATGGATTTCATCTCGTGTACCCACGGACAACCTCTCCAAATTCTATTGCAGAGTGGGTGAGAAGTAATCATAATCTTCATATTAAACACTAATCAAAGCCACAGACTCATGGAGCAATTGATGAGCTAGAAGTAAGCAACGTAGATATCAAATTATCAATACAGTTTCTATGATTTAGAGGAGTTAACAATAGAGAAGAAAAAACGGAAGATTCTATATGAAAACAGAATGTGAAACCAAATGTTTGTTGATTTTTTCCCCCCTTATGTATGCTTTTGTTCTTGTAAAGTTACGATCATTTATGGCTTCTTAGAATAAATGATGGTGTCTAATCAATGCTTATTTACCATTGCAGCCGTGCTAGCACTAACCTTGGTATTGTGCAAGGAGTGTGTACAGGGCAAATTCAGGAGAAGAGGATGCACAATGTCAAGAAATAGCTTAGTCAACCTATGCCTTTGATATTAACCACAGACTCTGTACCTAGAGGGGAAAAACATCACACTGTAGCTTCATCGGCTCTTGGGAAAAAAAATTACTTTGTCTTGTGATTTTAGGATATTTAATTATTGTAAAATATTTTTATTACTCTTTGGAAATGTGGATGCATTTTGTTCAAGTACAGTTTGTAAGTGTTCTATTGTAATTTTACTTGTTGGATGAATTTCAATAACAATTGAGATGGATTTGGTTGGAATTACTTGATAAATGGATGTATTCTTATTTTGTAAATGAGTCGGGATGTGATAGGTATTAACTGAATTATAATCAAAATTATAAATTTGCAGAATGAAAAAACCTTGTTACCAATGCAATTAACTGTGGGCAAAAGTAAATAAGAAAATATTGTAATTACCTTAATGCGTTGAAGCATAGGTGCCTTCACACTTTCATCTGCAGCTTTCCATCTACGGAAAGTGAGATCTTCCAAATTTGTCCGAACCTCTATACCAATCTGTGTGGCAAGTTTTGTAACGACCCTGATTTTCGGTCGTTAAAAATTTCGTTAAATATTTGAATTTTATTTGAATTTCCTTAATTTCCTTGAAGTTTGTCAAAATTACGTTTTTACCCTTCAAATTTCGTTTCTTGGCACTTTAACCCTTTTGGCAAGCCTAGTTAGTTTCTAACCGACGTGTCGGAGAAACCGAGCTAGCAAGCCACCGAATTGCTTTTCCCTAACCGCAAAATGACCGTTTTGCCCCTCGTGAACCTTTTGACCCTTTTGAACCCTAGACTAAGAATTGATTATTCATTTTCTTTTAATTATTTTGGTTTTAATCTTTGTCCATTGGACAATAAATGTTAGGGAAACTATTATCCATTGGATAATAGAAACCCCATTTGTTTATATTAAAAGTTTACTTAGTTAAAGTACTATGAATAGTAAAAAGTAACTTTTTGATTACTTTAAAGTACCTTTTTGGATTATTTTATTCTTTAATCTCCCTAGCAACTATTATCCATTGGATAATAAAGGTTAGGGTGGTTATTACCCATTGGGTAATGGTTTGTTCTTCCACCCAAGTACATGGGTTAATTAATTTAATCATTTCCTTTAAACCCATGTGGGGTAAGTACTATTATTTTACTTTTTGTTTAAAGGCTTCAGATTTCCTAAAGTACCCTTATTTATGATTTGCTAGGATTTTGATTCTTCCTTGATACATAAGTACTTATGTATATATTACCCTAGTACTTGGTGATTTTTATTGATTAGTTTAATGGGAAAATCTTGCCCTTTTAAAATCTCTTTGATCTCATGGTACAAAATTCCTATTATTTCAATTGTTTTCTTGTACATGTGTGCATATATATATACATGTGTGTGTGTACTTGAGAGAGAGAGAGAGAGAGAGAGAGAGAGGGAGAGAGGGAGAAAGAGAGAGGAAGGAGGAAAGAAGGGATTTGATTGGTACTTGCTTGATCTTCAAATCCATGAGATTTATATTCTTCCAAACTAAATCCTAACTCCATTGTACTCTTGTATACACCTTGCAATGGTTTGAACCCTTAGATCTTGTACCCATATCTTTCTTGCCCACCTAGGATCCATCCTAGCCATCCAATTGATCCAAGATCAAATCTTGGTACAAAGTAGCCATGCAACCCTAGGATTTCTTCCTTGATTTGTGCTTAAAATTGGGATTTGATTAGATGTACTTCTTGGACACCTTGCAACTTCTTGACCCTTTGATCATGTACCATTACAATCTCAACCATCCATTTGATTCAAGAATCCAATCTAAGGACACCATAGCCATGCAACCCTAGGATTCTTGCATTGATCTTCCTTGATCTCTTGCCAAATGTCAAGGTGAGGCTTAGAGAGAGAGAGAGAAGAGGGCCAAGCTCTTGCCTATAAATAGAAGGCCATTCCAAGCCTTTCAAAGCACACCTCAAGCAATTAGCTCTTCCTTCTCTCTAGAAAACCATTTCCAGTTTCTGGGCAGCCACTGTCCCGTCGGAAATCCTCCATTTTCTCCTGCCTAGAGTAGTTTTTAGGATCAACTTCCTTCTGGAAAGTTGTAGAGCACTTCGAAACCTTGAAGTTAGGCTCAAAAATCACCCCAATCGGTTAAGAAATGACCAAGATATCGTCATCCGAAGTTCAGTGAAAAATCTGGATTTTCATTTCTGGACAGCTCACTGTCACTTTGTTCATCCCCATTTTTCTCCAACCTAGGTTCGTTTCTAGGATTAACTTTCTTCATGAGAGTTGTAGAGGGTTTAGAGAGCTTCGTTCTAGACCCAAGAACGACTCTATTCGGCCAAAGATTGACCGAGTTACTGCCATCCGAAGTTCGGTCCAGATTCGGGAGAAATTCCACCTAGCTTACTCGGCCCCGACTAGTTTCGGATCAAGGTAGGATACTCTTACCCTATTCCTATGTATACGTAAGATCACGTTATCTTCCATTTCAAAGCAAGTTATCTTTATTTACTTTTCATATCAAGTATTTGTATTTTGATCTTTGCAACGGTTATGAACATGCATAGATTGCTTGAGTTACTTGTGATATATTATAGAGTTGGATGATCTTGTTGGATTACGATGAATGATTTGTTGTTTACGTATGTGATATGTCCTACCACGGAGTCTTGCATGTAAACGAGACACAAGAATTGAGAAAGTAGAAACATGACACCTAGGGTGTGTTGAAAAATGTTGAAATGTGTTGAAAACCGCAATGTGGCCAGACTTGCCCATTGTGTGAGGTGTGTGTGTGTTCCAATGGGAAACCGGAGCAGCGGAACCATTGTGAGGGTGTGTGCCAATGGGAACCCGGAGCAGCGGAACCATTGTGCGTTCCCATGGGAACCCGGAGCAGCGGAACCATGGTGAGGTATAGCTTGGTTATCCGTGGAAAGGAGCCAATGCATTGTGTGCCAATGGGAACCCGGTGCGGCGGAACCATTGTGAGGATACTCGGGAACCCGGAACGGCGGAACCGAGGTTGGGTGTGTATGGCTTGGTTATCCGCGGTACGGAGCCAATGCTAAAGATTTTTTTGAAAGGCTTGGTTATCCGCGGTACGGAGCCAATGCAAAGGTTTTTGAAAAGATGTTTTGTAAGTGAAAACGATTGACACGGTCTACGATGAGTCGCGTAGGAGAAATCGGGAAATCTTGGACACCAACGATAGACGATTAACGATGTATGATTGTTAGTATTGTTGTAATTGTTTACCGTCGTAAGGTCGGTGGGTAAGGATTTCCTATTGAGCGTTGTAGCTCATGGTGTTACCTTGTGGTGACCCTGGCATATTATATCGGTGGCGACGCTGGTATAATGTGCCAGACCTTGTAGATGATCAAGATGGACCGTTCACTTGGAGGCGTCCGGAGCTGAGGAGCTGGCTAGGATGAAGAAACAAGAGGAGCCGTAGAGTAGGAACCCTAGTTTCCTTTTGTTGTCCTATTTTGTATTTCAAAAAGCTCTTACGAGAGTTATGATGTAATAACGAGCTGGACTCGCTTCATTTTTATAATAAAATGTTTATTTAACGTACCCTGATTTTGGGGGCGTTACAAGTTTACAAGCATACTTCCCGACAAGTGCACGAAAACACTGTGGTATGGGAACAAGAAGCTTTCCTTCTTTGTCAAATATTTGCTGAACCATTACGCCTTGTGTCGGGCCACAGATAGGTCTATCAGCAACTGTTGTTATAATGAAGCTATATATTAAGTGCCAAGCTTGAGCAAAAAAAATAAAGTGCCAAAAGTAGTGCTTAATTATACTGTCAAAAGAAAAATGTAAATAACATTTAAAGCTTACCGACAGGTGCTACAAAGGGGGCTGCCTGAATCTCCTGCTCAGCATCAAGAGGTTGTGGAGGTTGGGTACCCACATTTGGATATGGGGTCGATCGCGTCACCCTCTCACGGATGGGGCTCACGTCATGTTGGTTTCTGGTAGGTGCTTTTTGAAGATGTGATGTCCCAGGCTGCATTTGAGGTACCACTTGCATCCTTAAAACCTAAAATACCAAGAGACAATGCAAAAGTGTGGAGAATGAGTAGAAGAAACTTTGATGATAAAAAAAGTATAAGTAGAAACTGATAAAGGATGATAACATATGTCCATTGACTTGATAATGTATGAAAACATAAACATCATAACACATCCTGTCAAGTAATAAATGAAGTTGATTTTATTATTGATATATTATGTGCAGCCACAGAGTACCTCTTGTTGAAAAGAGTCATCAGACTAATCAGAGTCGTAATCACTATCATCCTCATTACCAGGTGAGCTGTCACCATCCGTGTCAGCTCTAATTAGTTTGCCATTCCTTTTCATAGGTACATAATGAACGAAACCGCTTAAAGAAGCTGGTATATGCTTGAACCCCATAGCTTACACCCTCATTTCATTCTCTTTGACTTTGTTGTTTCTCATCCTCTCGTATTCATTTTCAATCTCTTTGACTTTGTTGTTCCTCTTCCTCTTGTAACCATTTTGCTTCTATTTTGCGAGGTCGCCTGGTTTCACTCATTGTTTATTGCTTTTGGACATGTTCTGCACTATAAACAATAAAATGACAGATCATAATATAGAGAAAGACAATGATCCCAACAAGACACGGATTAATATCTTTTTTAGATTAACAAAAAAGTACATAACATAAACATTTGCATAGATAGCTTCATGAGTTCCACATGATTACTAATTACCAATAGGAAGACAAGGACATTCATTCACATATTGACATCAATAACTTCATGAGTTCAAAACGATTACTAATCATCAACAAGAAGAAGACACAAACGTTCATCCACATATAAAGCATAGCAGATAAGTTAAATATCATAATCCATATCAACATCCATATCATCCTCAAATATTTCTTGCTCTTCATCAGCTTCTGCCTCTACATTGTCTTCCAATATTCCTTCTGATGGCATTACCCCCGAAATTATCTCAGCATCAACATCATCCCTATGATATCGGATATCGCCTTGAATGTCAATTGGCACAGCTGATCCCATGTTCTCTTATTGGAACGCATCACCAGATTCTGGCGCATGAAATGT